>JAJJWW010000165.1:0-55068 GCA_023531295.1 Papaver armeniacum
AGGCAAGGTTTTAAAAAGCGAAAGCATGGGGCAAAGCGCTCTCATACCAAAGCGTAAAGCGCTGCGGAAGCGTAAAGCGAAAGCGAGCTTTTTGAAATATATAATAATATATAAATAAGAAGTTATCAACCTAATAAAAGAAAACTACGAAGTTCAGACATAATTAAAGGAACAATTAGACTAACTAAGCATATGGCATACTGATATTGAGTTTCAATTTTTGAAATATATAATACCCAAGAGCTATTTAAATATACTAGCCACGAATGTCTGCATCATTCATATCATCATGATCATCATGCCCTATAAATTAGTTTTATTAGTATTTAGTTAGAAAACGTGAAACATGTCCTACTGGGCTTCAAAGGCCGACTTTTCACTTTCTAATATAAACCAATTCGAAAAGCAGCACTCTAGAAGCGCCTAGGAGCTGAAGCGCAAAAAAACGCCTTAAAGCGCGCCCCAAAAACGCCTTTGTAAACCATGAAATCAGGCATAAAAGATAAAGAAAAAAAAGAGGCCCCTGACAGTTCTTTTTGTTTTTAAATAGGGGTGAGCATTTGGCCCGTGTCCAGTGGATTTAAGGGACCAACCGTTCATTTGTGGATGGATGCCGGATAGTTTCATTAATGGGTTGGATGCGGATGGAATTTTAGAAATCCAACGGATAACGGATCGGACCCGGATGCAACCTTGAAAATCCGTTGGACATCCATATCCGTTAAATTAAGGGCATATATATAGTTCTAGAAAATACTATGGATCATTTAGGACCTTTTAAGATGTTTGCTTGGGGTGTTGTACATGGCATTTTTATATTTCTATACACATGATATGTAGGTTTTATAAGGAGTTATTTGTGTTAGCTTTATTTTTTATACTATAAATTTTAACTAAAACAAATCCATTGGATTATCCGCATCCAATCCGTCCATCCGTGCATCCATTGGATGCAAATCCGTTGGATACGGATTGGATGCGGATGCCAAATTTGAAATCCATAGTACAATGGATTGGATACGGATGAGGCGAAAACCGGTCCATACTGGCCCATGCTCACCCCTAGTTTTAAAGATGTTGTTCGCTGATAGCCCAGCTAGGGCTATATGTTGTTGCATAAGCAACAACAACATAATTCTACAAATGAAGAGGCCCAGACATCATTTTCTTAGTTTTAAAGATGTTTCGCTGATAGCCCAGCTAGGGCTATATGCAACAACAACATAACTTTACAAATGAAGAAGCCCGGACATCATTTTCTAGAACCATTTTTTTGGGGACCATGGTTTTTTTGAGGGGACCATGGTTTTATTAGGCCACCTTCCCTATAGTTATAAGGGGTGTCCTAAAGTGTGGAAATGACTAACCTATCCTTAACCTAATTTAATTTAAAACTAACCTAATAACCACCTATATATATATATATATACTAGGTATCACCGGCCCTACTACCAGGGGCTCAACCTTTTGGTTGGTCGATCAGTATCTTCCCATGCAATTAGTCGTAGTCGTAGCGAGCAGTGCCACTATTTAATTGGTCGTGTCATATTATAGTGTGTTAGTTAGTCGGGTCACGATGCGTGTTTAATTAGTTGAATCATAGTAGCCAGGATAGAAGCCAAGGACCTCACCGGGCCGTTGAAAAAAAATTTAAAGGCGGATATATTGCCACATATTTAGTTGGTCGTATCATATTATAGTGTGTTAGTTAGTCGGATCATGTATCGTGTTTAATTAGTTGGATCATAATGGCATGTTTGGTTAGTCGGGTCAATATTTAATTAGCCGGATCATAATAGTACAAATGCTACCTTTTTCCATTCTTTTTATGGTTTTTATAGGACTTCAGCCCCGGTGTTAGTTGGTCGGGTCAAATTAGCTCCCAGACATATTCCTTTTATTATCACATAATTGTGTAATTATGTGTTTAAGGACCTAATTACACCCACTGAATGTAGTAACAAAGCTGATTTTGTGATTTTTAACTTTGTGTCGTACTTTTCGCTCTTAATTGTTAGTCTAACAAACCTTTTATCCATTGTATCACTTGGTGTTTGACCATTATGGTTAATTCTCGTTAACTTTTTTTTTTTTTTTCGTTTTTCCCGTCTTCTTGCAAGTTAAACATTATTCACAATGGAAGCCTAGCTAATTAAATACTTGACCAGGTCCTTTGTACTATTGTGTTTTTCATGCGTGAGGGCGATCGAGAAGGATTGAGGAAACCAACGATCGGGAAGGATTAGAAACCATAATAAGTTTATTTTGTTTATTTTTCTTTTTTTTTTATGAATCCTAGCCAAATTTGAAAGCTAACGACCGGTCTTTTCGGCGTTTGGAATTTTAAATTTTTGGAAGCTGGCTAGATCGGAAACCTTTGATCCGAAACGCATGAAAATATCCCTTGCCCAACTCTCGATCTCCGCCACCGGATAGCGGAAATCGATGGTCGGATTTGTCGGTCTACACAAACACCACTTCTTTTTATAATATAGACTAGGTATCACCCCGGCCTACGGCCGGGGCTCAACCTCTTCGTCGATTGATTTATGTTGTATGGTTTCTCATTCCATCTTTCCCTTCTGGGTATTACTCAGGCCATAGACTTCGGCTATTAGAAATGATTACAGTATTTAGTTAATGGTGTTATAGTAGCGTGTTTAGTTAGTCAAGTCATAATAATGTCTTCAGTTATTAAAATCATTGTTAGATAGCCGGGCCACAAAATAATTGAAAATTGTCCCGATACTTGGTTTGTCAAGCCATAATAACGTGTTTAATTAGTTGGGTCATATAATAGTTGTAGCCTACGATCTCATAAACTAAGAAGGTCCGAATGTTTAGTTTGTTGAGTCATAGTAGCGTTTTCATTTAGTATGGCCATAACAGCCGGGGCCTTAGCGGCCCCGGACGTAGATTAGTTATTATATGTTCAAACATAGTCCCTGCATTAAAATTATCCATGATCGGTTAAAATCTAGCAGATTGAACCTATAAGTTAACCTGGGCCTACAGCCCCGATATTTTGTTGGCCAGATCAAATTAGCCCCTTAAGTTCTACAGGACTAAGGACATGGACAAAACCTGTTTATGTAATATAGGTGTGCTCTTTATTAAAAAAAAATGACCTGGACAAATTAGTGGGGCCCATGCCCTGACCATTAGGAATGTCCGATAATACTTTTATTTATTTTGTTCTTTCCTATTTATCAAAATTTTATTTTTTTAATCAAACCATAGTCCTCACATTGAAATTAGAGGTGAACCTAAGTTAGCCGGGACATGTGGCCACCGATATTTTTATTGGCCGGGTTAAATTAGCCTGTAAGTTAGTCATGATTATGTTGAAATTTCGGGGTCGATCCTATAATTTAGTGGGGACTCTAGTGTTTCGTTGGTTGTGCCAAATTAGTCGGGGCCTACAGCTGAAACCACTTAAACAGTTCCCAGTGTTTTGTTGGTTGGGTCCAACCAGCCGGGACCTACGGCCCCGGCCGTGGCCACTTAAATGTTTTACAATATTTCGTTGGTCGGGTCAAATTAGTCGGGGGCTTACAACCCCGGTCGTGACTACTTAAGCAATTCTCAATGTTTTGTTGGTCGGGTCAAATTAAACGGGGTCATGGCCTCCTAATTTTTTTGGAACCTAATATTTAGCATTATGATTTGCCGGTTTTAATTAAGATATTAAGTTAAAATAGGAAATATAATTATATTAAGATACACGGTACACCTAAAATTAGCCATGTACAGAGTAATGGCTAAACTATGTTAGGATACTTCATTGCTACACATAACTACTACATCTTATTTCCATCAAAAGTAGCCTTCTTTTTTCACAACCATTCTTTTTTCACCCTAGAAACTCTTAGGAGTTTGGCCTGAACATAATTTAACGGATGTTTCGTCCATCTTTGTAGTTAAGTTAAGGAGGTAATGTAGTCTAGTTGTGCTGATTTTTATAGGCACTTACTTCCCCGTGAATTCGAATTGACGAAAACAAAAAAACTACTTACATGGATCACCGGGACAATTCCAAATGAAAGATATACAACAATACAAAATATATGGGTAATAACTTTGTTACAAATATTTCTCAATTGGACTGGTCACGTGGGGGTGGAGGCCAAGGAAAGAAGTATGAGAACTACACATCTAACCTTACAATCTAATCGAATCAATGAATAGAGAAGCTCCAACTTGCTTCCTATTTTTGCCATTTGTCCCTTTTCATGAATGCCGCTAGCACTTCCTTAGGCGGTATACCAAATTAAAGTTGAAAAAAATCTCTAAAAAAAAATTCTGAAACATGTATCCAATGCACTTTTTGCATCAATAGATTGAGAAGAAGATCAAACGAAGAAGAAAAATTTTCTTTTTCCTTTACAGTCGCGAGTCTTTAATACATATTCTTGGTATAGAATTAGGACACAACTATAATTATGGAAACAGAGTTATACGAAGAAACTTGTGTACACAGTTAGGGTTGCCGTTAGGAAACCTCATTATTAAGGGAGCTTGACGAAATCAGGAAACCCTGGGCATCTGACGCCTGAAAATATCCCTCGCCCAACTCTCGATCCGCGCCGCAGGATGACGAAATCGATGGTCGGATTTATCAGTCTACACAAACACCACTTCTTTTTATAATATAGATATATATATATATAACCACCACCTCCTCCCACCGCCGCCCTCCACCACCACCTCCGACTACCACCACAACCAACCACCACCACCTCTATATATATAACTTAATTTAAATCATTAACATATTTACTCTTTTAGCTAATTAAAATTATAACTAATCTACAACTTCTTCTTCCTCTATTCTATAATTTTTCTTCTTCTCTTCTTCATCAATTTATGATCATCTAACCTACGATCATATACAAATCTAATCAAAATCATCAAATTTTTAGCTGGTCGATTCATTGAATTTTCATCGTCGATTAATCAATCTTTTATAAACAAACCTATCCATAAGTATTTTCCCACAAACCCATCACTTCTAATTCGTTTTTTTGATTGAAATTTTGGCGGTAGTCATCAAAATATGGTTTAAGGAATTCTTTGTGGCATGTTCGGTTAGGAATAGTTAAAAAAAAAAAAAAATAGTTTGCTAACCGAACATTCTGAAACCAAGAACAAGAAGAACACTTCGGTTATCACGAATTAATTTTTTTTTAACCGAACTTAAAGTTCGGTTGGATCGCAAGAAGCTAAAACTATTTTCTAATAGGAACTTTACCAATATTACAAAAAAAAAAAAAAAAAAAAAAAAACAATTATCAAATGTAACAACTGTGCTATTTTTCCCACTATGTTGATTTTTGATTTACTTAGAACTTTACCCCAGGCTAAAACTATTTTCTTAGGAACTTTATCACTATTACAAAAAAAAAATTCCAATTTGTTGCTCTTTTTGCCCCTATATTTGAGTTTCAATTTAACAGAGCTTGACAAACCTTGGAACTCTTAACTAATTGTGTGTAGTTCGGTTAGATATTGGTTGAGTATGAAGTTTGCGAAACAACCGAACTTTGTACACTTGGTAAAATCTTAACAACGTGAAGTTCGGTTACATATAGGTTGCGAACCAATAGAACTTCTAGACCTAAAGTTCGGCAACATTGCGGAGCAAACCAGAGACATTACTCGTAAATCCTATAAACAAAATTCGGTAACTGCGTGTTATCTTAGAGCTAAAAACCTCCATTAAAAGCGAGTTCGGTAACACTGCGTGTTTGGAAAAATAGCAGAACTACACTTTCGGATGTGTTCGGTTACTGTTCTTCATAAGTTAGCAGAACAAGCCCAAATCTACTTAAAAAATTTACATTTTTTGAAATTTTGGATCAATTCAACCAACATTATCTAAGTTTGAAGCATACACAGGTACCCAAATACTCTTCCTCCGGTTGTGGTTGGTAAAATCCATGTTTTACTTCTTCATCTTTACGACTTTACTTTCTCAATAATTCTACTTCTTTTTTTAAAAAAACTCAACTGATTTTTAATCTCACTAATTATCTTTAACTTAATCATTTCACTAATCATTACACTAACTATTATTAACACTAACTAATCATTACCCAAAATTAATCAGGAGGGTTATTTAGGTATTAATAAAAATATCTAGATCATGGGTGACCTAGATTTACTTCTAAATGTCTTACTAAAAATAGAACCATGGTCCCCAAAAAAAACCATGGTCCCCAAAAAAACGGTTCATTTTCTTCGTTCTAAAGATGTTTCGCTGATAGCCCAGCTAGGGCTATATGTTGTTGGATAGATTGCACCATATTTTCTTTAACCATTAGGGGGTTAGGGTTAGCTGACAGCTCATGTAGAGCAATTAGGAGGTTGGGCATTCAATTCATAGCTGATTGGCGGTATGTTGTGCACCTATAACTTATTATGTGCACAATTTCCAAGATAGTATTCTCTGATGTGAGACTATCATCTAACAGAGTAATATCTCGAATTGCAGTTTTAAGAAAATTTTAACATAACAAGATGCAGGGATGGGGTGTTTGGACCTCAAGGGGAGTGCCTTGAGGACCGTCAACTAACAAATGTCACGTATTAACCAGCCAATTTAGAATTACCCACCTGCTGGTTATCCTGCCCAAGTAGTTTTCTAGTTTCTCTTTTTTTTAATCGGCAAAAGTAAGAATTTTCATTGAAAGCTTTAAAACAGCAAACAAGAAGGGACAAAAAATCAATGCTAGGCCAAACAAAGACCTGGCAAACCCTAATTTGAAGGCTCCTAGGCTAAGAAAGCCAAAGAAAACAAAAACTTAAATTACAAAGAAGCTATCCCAATTAGCCTTAGCTTGATCTAGATGAACTCCTGCATTGAGTCGAAAATTTTTACACCAAAAATAAACTTGAGCTTTGATTTGTTCTATAATGCGATCGAAGTCAGCTATTCCATCATTAAAGATTATATCATTCCTACGGTTCCAAATTTCCCAACAAATAGCGGTGGTAGAAGTTGCCATAAAGTTTGACCGGTTGGAGAAAGGAAACTTACGCATTCGGCACCACCCTTTGATAATCACGTCAATCTGATCGGCATAACCCAAGTTTTATTAGTATAAGATAAGAAATGATACCAAATACTCGTAGCAAATGGGCAGTGAAGCAAAAGATGTGTCGTAGATTCTCCCTGTTGAAGACACATAAGACAACCATTTACTAGCAATTTTCCTTTCTTGTATAATATGTCCATTGTGGGAAGTTTTTTATTAAAGACCTGCCAAAGGAAAAAGCCAATCTTGTGTGGCCAAGATCTGGACCAAACACTAAGATTTTGGAAACAATTTGATATTTCCTTTTGCAGCCAAAGTATCTTTGATTTCAGAAAATCCCTTTTTGTCCACAGTCAATAAACCAAATCTTGACCCTCACCAATTGAACATTGCTCGATGATAATGAGAGAGGGCTATGGCTTCTTGGACCTGTCTTTCGTTGAGCCGTCTGTCAAAGCCAAGATTCCAAGAGCCACTGGTTAGCGGCGTTTGACACGTTTACGGATCGTCGATTTTCCTTTGAGGAGATACGATAAATATTTGGATAAGCTATGTTGAGAGGATGCTCGCCCACCCAATGATCTTCCCAGAATCTGATTGTATTCCCGTCTCCTACTTTTAGGATGGTACATTGCTTGAAAGATTCCAGCATAGAATAAATTCCCTTCCACACTCCAGAGCTATTTCTCTGATTTGGCCTTTTAGTCTCTCAAGTTTTCTAGTTTCTCTGAGTATAGGCCAATCATATATTCTTTGAAATGTTTATAATCATCGATTAGCTAAGTTATGCAAGTGGTAAGGTTAACTGTTGACAAATGATCACTTTAGTGATCGATCTTTGTGCTTCTTAAGTTTGTTTTTTTTTTATCAGTAAATTAAAATTTTTATAGCTGAAATGATTGCGTATATGAATTATGGACTAACCAAAACTGACCGAAAAAAATAGAAAAAGGGGAAAAGCCACCAAGTAATAACCCCAAAATAAACAAGGCCATAGAACCTAACACAACCCGCCTCCGAAAAGCAAGGTAGATAACAAAAACGAAAAACAACCCAACAAACCCCTTTAAACTTCAAACAACAAGCTCATGGTGGTTGAAACATGAGCTGCTCACAAAACATGAGCTGGTTCAAACATGGTGGTTGTGCTTCTTAAGTTCAGTTCATTGGTTGGTCACAAATCTTGATCTTTTTCTGCATTTAATCCTCAATGTTCAAATTAGTAAAACTAAATTTACTTGTTAGAGATGGAAGGAAACATAATTAAATATGTCGTACGACAAGCGTCATTTGAATCCTTTTGTTAGAATACGGGCATCCAACTCAAAACCAATTGGCAATGAGTGGAGAGGCTCATAGAGTTATAAACCGCGAGGATCTTAGATGCCCATACAATGTGGGACTAATAGTCTCAACACCTTTGTGTAGGAAGCTCGTTCGACCATACATATTATTATATCTTAAGGACTTCAGCTGGAAGCTTGTTTATACAAGTGTTTTTGAAGATCTTTTCTCAAACCTTTGGAATGCAAACAAACATACTTGATTGCTGTGGTTTTACCTCACTTGCAAACATAGCTTTGATGCCAATGAACGCGTCGATCACTTGAAGCACATGCTGCATCTTTTGCTTCACATAATTTTTTTTTTTTTGAAGCATGAAATTTATTAAACTAGTAGAGAGCTATTACACGAGGGCATGAGACCAAAATATTCATCAGTTACAATTGTATCAGAATGCCTAGAATCTTCAGCAACTTGATGGTGAAACAGAAAGTGAGCAACGGGCTCCAGATCAGAACTGCATCGAGGATAGATGTCGATCTTGGCGAGTCGGATATGGTTCAAAGTGTCGAAGGTCAAAAGGCCTTCGTTCAACGCTTTCCACAAGAAAAGCTGTATTTTTGAAGGACACGAAGTGTCAGGGTGAAACTAGTTATTGAAAGTGAGTTTCGATGCAATTGGTGCGAAGTGTTGTTGGAAATTTGAGTCAAATCTTTGAGATGTAATGCTCATACTCTGCACTGCCTATCTCCATTTTTCTGTGCTTGAATCTTCATATGGTAGGCGAAAAATATGAAATCCTTGTTTTGGAGCTATTCGGATGTGGGTATCCAAATAACTTTACAATCCGAGAGATGGAGCAGAAGAAAATTACCTAAGATTGTACTAATAACGACATATATTGAAAAAGACTAAAAAAGAAATCCTTGGCTAACACTAAAACACAAAGGAGAAGCTAGCTCGGAGAAAGCAGACCCAACTTAAACAAACAAACTTAGTGCTATTACACTAAGACTCTTATAAAAAACAAATATTACAACTCGAATAGAAGACAAGTAAACAATCAAAGCGGTAGTCAAGTAAAAGGTGATTCCACCGGCCCATAGAGTAACCATTAAGAAATTGTTGCACTATGTTGTGATGAAGTAAACTTAATAAAATACCCATATAGTTCCTTGAAATCCTGGAGAAATTCGGTGCAGATGAATTATTGCTGCCTGCTGACGGGATTCCATCTGGTCATGAGCTTGGTCTAGAAAGATTGTATCCAATATTCACGAAAAAAAACCAAGGTAGTAGAGATAAAAAGTTGCTTCCGAAACGACGTTGTCAAATTTCCTTTTCTTGATCGTTTAGCAGTAAGGTTATTGAAATCCATAGCAATTAATCATCTAAGTGGCCTAAATCTCATCTTGGCTGTATGAAATCCATTCTTCATCAATTGGTCCACCCCTGGCTATATAAATTTCGTCTACCATCATTTGGATTGAGAAGCCCTCAATGTAACTATATTGAATCTTCTTTGAGTAATGCTCAGGTGTTTGCATCACAAAGTCTTCTTTTGATAGAATTATAGAAATAAAATTCAAATAGAAACCTCCTAACAATCCCAAATCTTCCACATAAACAAAACTAACAAATCCATAATCAGTGCTAGCTTCATGCCTTAGACACGACACATATGAGCGAAATCAAAACTAAAAAGCAGGGAAAAACGAAATTGCCTAATGAGATAACCCACATGAACCATCGGACAAAGCACAAGCTAAACACACCACCAACAAACGAAAAAACTACAAGAGAAAAACGCAAGCGGGGAAAACGGTAGGGATTTAGACATTTTTTTTTTTTTCCAAACACAAGACACAGTTCAAAGAGACAGAGTGGTTAGGCAGAGACTCCACCGGATCATAGAAAGACAACTGGTGAACAACATAAAACAAGACATAAACCTGAACACAAACTGCCACAAACAAACTAATTACAGCTAGAAATACTTAGGGTTTCAAATCAATTTTGGATTCTGAGAGACTGATATGAATTAAAAGCTGGCAAAAGAAAGGGATAAAAGGGTATTGATATGAAAAAATTGAGAAAACGATGAAAACATATCCGGATTAATTTGGGGATATAAATCTAATTTGATATAAAATCAAAACGACTAGGATTGGATCTATATGAATAACCAAATTAGGAATGAAGCTTAGCACGAAAGGGTTCAATCGATGGATAAAATTTGATTGAGTTAGCTAGGATTAAAGATGATTAAGATCCATATTAGTAACACGATGAGGATAAAAGCTTACCTCTATTGAGACCAAACACAACATAACAGAGAAACCTTGATTAAAATAAAGATCTCATGGATATAGGAGAGGGTATCACAACTATATAGTAAACAAAACCTTGATGAATACAGAAGGCGGCGGAATCAAAGATCTAGTGAGCAAAAGTTATTGGAAACATGAAGATTTTAGTTAGGGTATTTTCGTAGAATATCTCGAAGGAATCTTACTGCAAATGGATGGATTCGTTGTTCTTGAATTTCGACTTAGAGTAGTCAACTCGCGGCGAGGTTTCGATCTCGGATCTGCACGCATACAATACGAGAAATAGGGTTTGTTTAAGGTTTCGTAGATTATCTCGAAGGAATCTTACCTGCAAATAGATGGATTCGTTGTTCTTCCGAATTTCGACTTAGAGTAGTCAACTCGCGGCCGAGTTTCGATCTCGGATCGGAAACGCATCTGATATAGATATAGGGTTTTTTTAAGGTTTCGTAGAATATCTCGAAGGAATCTTACCTGCAAATGGATGGATTCGTTGTTCTTACCGAATTTCTGACTTAGAGTAGTCAACTCGCGGCTAGGTTTCGATCTCGGATCCTGGTAAGCATACAATATGCAGAAATAGGGTTTTTTTAAGGTTTCGTAGATTATCTCGAAGGAATCTTACCTGCAAATAGATGGATTCGTCATTCTTACCAAGTTTCTGATTTAGAGTAGTCAACTCGCGGCCAGGTTTCGATCTTGGATCCTTGTACGCATACAATATGCGAGAAATAGGTTTTTTTAAGGTTTCGTAGAATATCTCGAAGGAATCTTACTGTAAATGGATGGATTCGTCGTTCTTACCAAGTTTCGACTTAGAGTAGTCAACTCATGACCCAGGAGTTTCGATCTCGGAGCTTGGTTTGCATGCAATATGCAAAAATAGGGTTTGTTTACGGTTTCTTACCTGCAAATGGATGGATTCGTTGTTCTTACCGAATTTCTGACTTAGAGTAGTCAACTCGCGGCCAGGTTTCGATCTCGGATCCTGGTACGCATACAATATGCAGAAATAGGGTTTGTTTAAGGTTTCGTAGAATATCTCGAAGGAATCTTACTGTAAATGGATGGATTCGTCGTTCTTACTGAATTTCGACTTAGAGTAGTCAACTCGCGACCGGAGTTTCGATCTCGGATCACGGTACGCATACAATATCTTGAGAAATAGTGTTTTTTAAGGTTTCGTATAATATCTCGAAGAAATCTTACCTGTAAATGGATGGATTCGTCGTTCTTACCAAGTTTCTGACTTAGAGTAGTCAACTCGCAGCCAGGTTTCGATCTCGGAGCTTGGTTTGCATGCAATATGCAAAAATAGGGTTTATTTAAGGTTTCGTACCTGTAAATGGATGGATTCGTCGTTCATCCGAATGAGAAACTCAGGTGTAACTCATTTAATCTATGATTCTGTGATGTTCAATTATGATATATTTCGTCTCCAGTTCACCCGAACGAGAAACTCAGGTCTAACTTTAGTAATCTATGATTCTGTGATGTTCAATTATGATATATTTCGTCTCCAGTTCACCGAACGAGAAACTCAGTCTAACTTTAGTAATCTTTGAACTGTGATGTTCAATTATGATATATTTCGTCTCAGTTCATCAGAAAAAGAAACTCAGCTCTACCTCTAGTAATATTTGAACTGTGATGTTCAATTCGAGATATATTTCGTCTCCAGTTCACCCGAACGAGAAACTCGAGTCTAACTTAGTAATCTATGAACTGTGATGTTCAACTAGGATATATTTCGTCTCAGTTCCCGAACGAGAAACTCGAGTCTAACTTTAGTAATCTTTGAACCCGTGTTGTTCAATTCGATATATTTCGTCTTGATTCATCCGAACGAGAAACTCAAGTCTAAATTTATTAGTCTTTGAACTTGTGTTTTTCAATTCTAATATATTTCGTCTTAAGTTCATCCGAACGAGAAACTCAAGTCTAACTTTAGTAATCTTTGAAGGTTTTCGACTTATAATAGTCCACTCACGGCCAGGTTTCGATCTCAGAGCCAGGGTATCCATACAGTATGTCAGAATATGGTTTGTTTAAGGTTTCGGAGAATATTCCATAGGAATCTTACCTGTAAATGGATGGATTCATCGTTCTTACCAAGTTCTCGACTTATAGTAGTCCACTCACGGCCAGTTATCGATCTTGGAGCTAGGGTGTGCATACAATATACCAGAACAAGATTATTTTTAAGGTTTCAGATAATATTCCGAATAAATGTTACCTATGAATGGTTGGATTCATCGTTCTTACGAAGTTTCCTACATATAATACTCAACTCGCGGTCAGGCTTCGAGCTCGGAGCCACTTTCTTTCTTGAATCGACAATGAGCTTCATATTTATCGATTTCGATGATGTATTTTGCTAAGTTTGAAGTCAGAACCCTCTCGGAGCTTCTTAGTTCATAGTTTGTATGCCGTTATACCACATTTTATGTTCGAATGGACACTTGAGTTTCATATTTATCAATTTCTATGATGTATCGGAGTTAAGTTTGAAGTCGAACTACTGTAGGAGCTTCTTGGTTCATAGTTTGTATGTCGTTAAGTTTGAATCGACATTAGCTTCATATTTTATTGATTTCTATGATGTATCATGCTAAGTTTGAAGTTAGAACCCTCCCGAGCTTCTTAGTTCATAGTTTGTATGTCGTTATCACAGTATCGAAGTTCGAATCGACACTTGAGTTTCATATTTATCGATTTCGATGATGTATCCTTATAAGTTTGAAGTATGAACCCTCACCGGAGCTTCTTGGTTCATAGTTTGTTTGTTTTTATATTGAATTTGAAGTTTGAATCGACTTTGAGCTTCATATTTATCGATTTTGATGATGTATCCTTCTAAGTTTGAAGTCGTAACCCTCCAGGAGCTTCATATTTATCGATTTCGATGATGTATCATATATCAAAGCTACTTCATGACCTATATTTCTAGTTGAAATTACGTCATGATCTATGCGAATAGTCGAAATTCAAACCAGGAGCGAGAAAGAAAGCACAAAAACACAAGAGAAAGCACAAAGAAACACACTAATTATCGAATTCATTTTCATTTTCCCGATTCATTCTTATACATTTTTTGGAATTTTTTTATATCAAAATGTCGGTAACAATGTCCTAAATCTATTGATATTTTTTTGGATTTTTTTCATGTCGAAGGTTAATGATTAAATCGAAAACATGAGTCGTATTAACACAAAGAGAAAGCACAAAGAAAACACACCTTCCTTGATCCGTATGATAGTCCTTAATCAAATCTCTCTAGTTTATAAATTGCTTAATCCGAATGACTATCTTTCTCCACGAATCTCCACCATCCAAAAAAAAAAAAAAAATACAAAATCCTAAAGATTTTTCTCTTTCTCTTTCTCTTTCTCTTTCGTTTCTCTTTCACGGTGGGTTCTCCTTCTCCTCTCTAATCATTTGCACCACCACCTCCACCACCACCAAAACCCTAAGCGGCGGCTTCTTTCTCTTTTCTTTTATTTTCAATTTTTTCCAAACAAGAAGAAAAAGCTAATCAATGGGAGCCAAATACATTCAACGGGGGTCTTATTTTTCTTACTTTTAACATTTCTCTATTTGCTTATGCAAAATTATTTCTCTGTATTCATTACTTAGCCGGTTAGATGCGATTTAGCTTATGCTTCCTTTGAAGCCTTCAATTGTGATAGTGAATCTTGAGTTGAAGGCTGATTTTCATGTTTATATTTGTACAATTTTTGATGAGTTTAGGGCATTTTTCTGTTCATTTGAAATTTCTCAATTAAATTGAATATCCCTTAAATTTCATCACAAGATCAATGGCGGGATTTGGGATGTATCCCTTTAATTTTAAGGTGAAGGTTATCTTTGCATCAAATCGGAATTCAAGGGTTAGGTTCAGAACTACGGGTTTCGGTAGATAAAGTGCACAAGATTCTCCTGAGTTTGGTGGTTATGTTGGTCGTGGTGGGTGGTGGTGCATCTAGGAGATACTAGAAGAGAAGTTTTGGATTTATCATGGGTTTGTTGTCGTTTTTCTCTATCTCTCGGTATTTTCTTTGAAATTTTTGTTAAGATTTTGATTTAGTGATATATAAATGAAATGTTTTAAGTACTTTGGATGTAGTTGGTTAATTGGGGATCTTTGTAGTTTAGCTTACGGATCTTTATCATTGGATGGATTTATTTTATCAACAAGTGTTTGGGGCTTCAATTTTATCGTGATTTTTTGTTAGTCTCATTTGTGTGGTTGATTTTGATGTGGATTTCATATGGCTTTGATGTTAAATTGATAATGTTGAATTTTTCGATTAGATTTGCATTATTTGGGTACAAGTGGTTGGGATTCATAGTTCATTCACGGTTAAGTTTGTAATGAAGAGTGTGAATGAGTTGTTTTACTCGACTTGAAGCTGTTAGTGGCTTAGCTTGTGCTCCACTTCTTTTGATACCGTTATCCACTTCGAGTGTACTGTTTGTAGTTTTGCTCAACATTAAATGTATGTCTTAACTATGACTTAAGTTCCCTTTGATAGTTAATAATTTAGTTATATTGTTGTAAGTAACGATCTCTTAGGCGTACATTCGTTAGTTCACCTATATATACTGCGTACCTAGCTTCTCAACATCGGTAGTTGCGGCGAGCTTAAGCTAGTGTAGGGGCCATTATTCGGTGCACGTATCTTAAAGTTGTCGTATCATAATAGATCATAACACATGTTCCATTTAGTCTTTTCTTTGATGTCCCTTATCAAATTTCGGCATAAATTCTTCGGCGAGGGTACATGTTATCCGCTTTCCTTGACTTGTAAATTAATTGCTAGAAATTGATCCTTCTGCTGGAACTTGAGGTTGCTATATTTGTGGTTTTATCAATAAGGTTGCAACATAATCCGATGTTATTCGTCGACTTGTTGCCAACTACGAGGGAAAACTCAAAATATCAAGGTCAAGATGGCTGCCGAGTTCTTGTTTAGGCGACCACCGGTGAGCTTTAAAAACTCACATGCGTAAATGAACCTAATATGATTATGAACCTAAATTTTTTTATTGTTTGAGAATCTTGTCAGCCCCAAAAAAGCTCACCCTATCTTGTTGAATAGCCCGTCGGAAATGGTGAGTGTATGGTTCCACCTTGACTCTTGAGATTTTAATGCCACGTGCCTTTCCGGCATCTAAGCTTGAGTCAAGGTTAGCATCTCAGCAGTATCAATCATGTTTTGTAGTTACGTGTTCAATGATGCTATTCTAAACTTCCAAATGTACAAGCTGGTGATTATTATTTTTTTTTTTTTGCGAGGCAAGCGAGAGGTTTGAGGCTCTATACGCCATCTCTTGATGGCTCCCCTAGAAGCAAAGCAATGAAGCAAGTTACCCAGAGATATTTACTCTCTCACTCAAAGCCGTCGAGAGAAAGTAAGTTGCATTCTTCCTTTTTATATTGCTTTCGGGAGGTTAAACTTCTTTGCATATATGTCTTCATTATGTGCTTGCTATATGATAGTTTTGTTACACAAGTGCTCTACTGGAATTGTCTAAAGTAGTGGTGTCGATCATGTTGTGATGTTTTGCAGGGGAAACATCTCTAGTCCTTGCATTGATTCTTTTGGCGTTGGGTTTAGTTTGATAGAAATTTGGTGACCACATATTTTTGTTATTTGGTTACGTGGAGGTAACCCATTTATCTCTACCAAATCTTGTTATCATTAAGAGGAAAAAAACCATTTTTGAAATATTTTAGATAGGAAAAATTTGACATATTGATGAGGTAATGTCACAATACATTCTTACACATTCTACTTGTACTCTGCGGAAACACTTCGGTGAAGAAATCTCGACTTCGGTTAGTGTTTTGTAGACCAAAACTCCCATCCAAGAAACTCAAAGAAGATTTGGTTTGTAAACCCGGGTATTAGAACTAATGACAACCACTTTTTGGAATACTACCAAACAAATTGGGAAGCTCATGCAAAGTCAATGGAGTTCAAGGATGGATACATTGATTCAGCCCTTAGGCAAGTCGGTTTGTACCCCTGTTTGTTATTTTTATTACTCTCTTAAATCTTTATGAATCTTTCGTTAGTATATTTTGAGTGGTAATTGTGGTTTGGTTTAACGGTAGAGTGTATCCTATGTCTATTTTGCGGTGTTACTTTTCTTCTACAAGTTATATGGTATTTCAGGTTGTTTCTGGGATCTCCTTTCATCTTCTAACTTAAATTTTATGTTCATCTGCTTTTTTTTTTGAGAAGGGTGTTCTTGGTGTCAAGGTCAAGATCATGTTGGATTGGGGATCCTAAAGGAAAGAATGGTCCAGTGACTCCACATTACCAGAGGTTGTTACAATCCGCCAACCCAAGGATGAAGAATACTTCATTAGCGGAAGAAATTGCAAGTTCTATACTAAAAATTAGAGTGTATTGTGAATGAGAATCTTATGTCGGGTTGCAAAATTGCAGGTCCGGGGTTTTTGTTTTATTTTTTAGCATTGCGGGTCCGGGATGATCAATGGTATCCTGTTTTTGTATTTAAAAATAAATACGGATAGCTCATGATTGAAAAGAAGAAATTGCAATTGTGTTTTAGGTTTATTTGTATTTCGGCTGTAACTTTGAAAGGGTAGGTCCACGATAATGACACAGTATTACGGGCTGTAAGCTGGAAGGCGGAGTCCATGAAAATGATGCGGGCTACCCATTTTTTTAATTGTAACAGAAAAATTTGTCACGGTTATAAGCGTGACACAAATTGTGAAGAAAAATAACACGCGTCATCATAGGCGTGACAAAGGGAAGACACGTGTCCTATGAGTAATCATTACAAATTCATGGCAACACTAATATGTGTTACTTTAACAGTGACAAAAAAGGACACGTGTCGCCAGAAGCAATCGTTGCAAGGATTGATACTTGATTATAAGCGTTGTTTGTAAATGTGACTCTTTAAGACACGTGTCATACTCAGAATCGTGGTTGATAGAGAGTAACAGTTAAACCGTTAAGATAAATGTGACAAAAATGACACGTGTCGCTATCATAAAATTAGGTCAATTGTGGCTATTAATTATTGTAACGCTTTTTATATGTATTGTTTTCTGCCTTTTGTCACGAGATAAAACCGTTACAAAAATACCATCACAATTATTAATAACGGCCTATTTAGTACAGTTATAACCGTTACAAATTCAATAAGTAACAGGTATAGCCTGTGACAAAATCCTGGAAATGGTGTAGTGGTTATTGATAAATGATTAGAGGTGGGGAAGTCTTCTGGTAGCTTGACTTGTTAATGTTGGATCGGTTGAGACTCTCAATGAACCTGAGTTACAGAGCAAAATTCGGAAAGAGATATTTGTTATTATGAAGAAAAAAGATGGGTCCTAATGTATTTAGGTTTTTGATTGTATACGCTCATATACATGTTTTTTTCTTTTTCTTTTGTTGTTGTGGTTGACATAGTGGGTTTTGTATGCCAAATAAATAAGCATAGTGGGAGCTAACTCGGAGGAGGTATGCCGTGTACTCAATTGGCCAAATAAGTGATACTTTTTCTGAAATGAAGCGAAAGAATCATTTTTTCCGAAACGGAAAAAAGTATCACTTTTCCCGAAACAGAACGAAAATATCACTTTTCCCAAAACGAAGCGAAAATATCACTTTTCGAAAGCGGGATGTGATAGTATCATTTTCTGAAACGGGATGTGAAAGTATTATTTTTTCTAAAGCGGAAAATTAGTCGATCCATAAACCAAAATATGGTTGCATGATGTGTTATGCATCCTTTGTGGTGGTTTGCGTAATGGCTATGCATTCACTTTTAGGGGAATTGTGCCTAAAATGATAGTATCATTTTCTTGAAATGAGATGGATTACATCGTTTTTATTAGTTGCAATGGAAAATTAGTTGATGCATACACCAATATTTTGCTACATAAAGTATTATATATCTTTTGTGATGGTTTGCATAAAGGATTTACATTTAATTTTCTAAAATTGTGCCTAAAATGATATATATCTCCGAATTTTTCGTAAAAACTCCAAATTTGATATTGTTTTTTGTACTTGTTGCGTAGAGTTTTTTATAACCTTTCTAACGAGATAAAATTTGTAAAATTCCAAGGCACGGATTTTCAGATATGTTATATTAAAATTTGTTTTCCAATTATACCCCTGAAAAGATAGGATACACAATGAGTTTAAACGGGGAAGAAGGTGGTGCCCCTATCCGTGACTGGTCTCCCTTTAGCACTTGGGGTGTCCGTTGGTGTAAATAACAAGTGGAAGCCCCTTAGTAATTGAGGTGCCCCTTATCCAAATGAGGGGTCCGAATAGTAATTTTCTCCTACGAGCGCAAATACCACTTTTCGAGCCAATTTTCCCATGAAAGCTTATTTCTCCAAAAACACCTACAAAGACATAAAATACCAAAATAAAGCGCAAAATCGAGTACTAACCTTACAGAGAATTGAGACTAAAATAGACATATAAATGCGTCTATCATGATGTTGTGTGCTCGGCCTTTTCTCAGGTCGCTTAGGATCTTCTCGTGGGATTGCCTCTACTGTAGTGCTTGCTTCTTGTATTCCCTATCTGTGCTCATTCGTATTTCTTATAGGTCGATGTAGTGTTCTTGCATCTTCCTGATTTCCCTTAACGTTTTAGGTTTCTCGGTGTACATTGCTATCCAAATAGGATCTGACTTCCTCAATGAATTTTCGAACCCAAAGATCTGTTGATCGACTAGGTACCTTCCGATGTCGATTACACAACTTCCTCCATCCGTCATGCATTAGGGACCGCAATGGTTCCCTAAATCTTCGTGCAAGCGAAAAGAGCTTATTAACTCGGCCCGAGCTATCTTTTTTTGTGCATGTAAGTTTCCCGGGAAGGTCTCACTAAGATCGCATAATTGCCCCGGATTCATCGGGCGGGGTGTAAAACCAGTTCTTTGCCTCACCTTCCAAACTCATTTGGAAAGAATTTGCACATGACCACATCGTAATTCTTCCATTGTAACAAGGACATGCTGTACATTTTGATATGTTCTCCAGCGTTGCCCGTGCCATCAAACCTAGATGGGAAGATCGGCAACGTACACTTTGGCGGGAAAGGAGTCCGATCAATTCCTTAGTAAATGGTGTCTTACGTGCTTCCACGATTACTTCTGCCAACTTATCGTCCTCGCCATTTCTGTCGACTTCTTGACCATCTACTCAAGTTGCTCGATATTTTGCTTAGTTGTCGCATCAGTACCCTCGTTTGTCGCCTATTCCTCGGTTGAAGAATCCTCGTGTGGAACATACCCTTCCCTTGAGAGATTAGGGTCGGGCATGCGCTCTCGGTTCGGGGGTGGGGTCGGAGCGTTTCTCGACTGGGTGTGACTGCTATAAGAGCCTCGACTTGACGATCCTCTTGACCTGGCTCTCCGGTTGCGGAGTTGGTAGTTTTCATGCTCCAAGGCTAGATTCCTTCTTTGCAGTTCTCTCATAAGATCTTCCTGCCTTCTTTGGCTCGCCAAGATAGCAAGTAACATTGGGTCAGTGCTCTCATGGCTAGAGTGGCCATTCACTTGGTTTCCTGTTACATTGGGGGGCGCAGTTGGAGGTTCTGCCGGGTGGATAACGGGGGGAACGGTTGGAGCTACGGGAGGATCGGCTGCTACTGGTGGGATGTCTCGGTTGAGGTCGCCCATTCCTGAGCGCACTCGTCTAAGCCATTCTCCTTACTGTTCTAGTGCACGTTGATACTCTATCGGTTGCCTTCCTCGCCTCCGTTCCTCCTGCATCATTTGCACTTCCTCCTCTTTCTCAGTATCCGATGCAGTTCTTCCGTCTTCCATGCCCCCCTGCATCATCTGGCTCGGGTTGATCCTCAGTATCCTGGGTAGGAGATCGTAGTCTCGGCCTAGATCGACTTCCTCGTCGACAGTTGCCATGCCTCTGTGATGGTTTATTTTCAATGATGTTGTAGAAAGTGGTAGTAGGGTTGCCGTTCACTCGGACTTGAAGAGATTGATTTTAAGAATTAATAAAAGAAAATATATACAAAATGTGTCACGGGAAGAAGAGTTTCTTTTGGGACTCGGATTTTCTGACTTTCATATTCAAGTGGTTCGAGAAATTAATCCTAGGCACTTATCGCTCAAAATAAAAGAAACACTAACTCTATTCTTTGCCAAAGTAGATTTCATAAAACATTATACGTAAATCGTAAGCATGACGCATCAAAAGTAATTTAAACTAAGCATGCGACATCGGACAAAATAACAAATAATTAATAGAAATCATAAATCATTAAAAATTGGTGCAAAAAGTAATTAAGGAATTAATTTAATTTACCACATGATAAAATTGACTCCGTCAAGTCGTCCCGAGAGATGGGGTTTAGCTCATCATGTTGGAAACACGCTCAAAATATGATTTTATTGCTCAAAGGTGCTTACAAATGATGAAAAGGAGAGATATCAAATAAAAACCGGGTTTGTAATGAGATATAAGTGTTACAAACCTAATAGTTCTGAAGAGCGATAACACCTTTAAGCCATTTGTTACTATTCATTTAAGTCTGCCTCCAACTACGACCCACAAACGCGAGTCGTTTACCTTTGTTGAAGAACGACGGTTTCGCCGTCTGTTCTTCGTGTTCTTCAGTGTAGCGGCGCTGACAATGGTGTTTCCTGGAATTGATTCTCTCGACTTCTGTGGTGCTCCAAACCTTCCTAATCTCTCCCTCCCCTTCTATGACCTCACGGCACCTTTTATAGCCTCTCATACACGAATTATCTCCTCCATAACTCCTCAAATTCTCTCATTATACGGCTTTGAAAAAAATATTCTCGGGAATATTTTATGTCCATTTTTGCTTCTACGGCTTGAGATGGTGTAATTATTCCTTACTTAACTCCAACACGCTTCGAGCGTGACCAAACATTTAGCAGAACTCGTCAAAACACGTTGTAATCCGTGTTTTCTTCTTCCGGCGTGTGTTGCTCTGTGAACTTCAATCTCACGATGCAGCCAATTCTAACTTAAGAACCAAGAGCCCATACCACCTGTTAGGCTATAACAGGTCTAACTATGAAGTTTCGGCGATTTAGTCTCCTTCTTTCATGCCCAAAAGTCGATTCAAAATCGCGGTGAAGAACAATAATTTCCGCCAAAACCAAAATTTGAAATGGAGAGGATGAAGTGCCACGATCCAAA
Organism: Papaver armeniacum; assembly: GCA_023531295.1. Classification (NCBI taxonomy): domain Eukaryota; kingdom Viridiplantae; phylum Streptophyta; class Magnoliopsida; order Ranunculales; family Papaveraceae; genus Papaver; species Papaver armeniacum. Next base: position 21,852 of record JAJJWW010000165.1, read on the forward strand.
ACATGGGCGCCTTTATCGGCTGGGGTGCACAGGGTGCCCTTATCCAAAATGAGGGTGCCTTTATCACTTTTCTCAGGGGTGTTAGGAGCAACTTTTAGTGAATTTTCCAAAAATATTTATTTCCAAAAATACCTAAAAATACATAAAAACACAATATTAGTACAAGAATCGAGTTCCAACAATACCAACATGAGAACAATTCGGACACAAAAATGTGTCTATCAAATACCCCAAACTGATTATTTGCTAGTCCTCGAGCAAATTTATTCTAGAAAATAAAAACATTTGAACCCCTAAGTGGCCCTAGAGGCGGAGTGTTGTCTCAGGAGGGTTTGCAGGTGTACCCACAAAACCTTCACTCCAGGACCCTAGCTACCTACGCAAAACCTTGGAAGGCACTAAAGAATCTCCTTGGTTGGCATACTTATTGACTGCAGGGAGGAAGTACCACGATGCGAAATTCAATTCTTGTACACGAGTTTGCACTCAAGCATACTAAAATTCATATAAAGTGTGAGCTCTACTCAGATAGTTGCACTATGGACATCAATACCAGGAGTCAAAACTAATCACATGGATAGATCAAGAAGATGGATATAGAGAAAAACATAGATGGTTTTGATGTTTACTAAGTGACGAGGTGTTTCCCATATACATCTGAAGGCCTCGCCAAAATGAACCTATCTTAATGGTGAGATACTAGTCGACTAATATCAACACTTTGGCATATACAAGGGAACCGGTGGTCGATAATCTAACTCTAGGTCAACACAACTGGCATATACAAGGGTTCCGGTGGTCGACTTTATTGAATTTATTAGGTTGGTCGATGTCTGGTCTTTTTTTTTTTTTTTTTCAACTTTTTCATTTTTTTTTTTTTCACTTTTTTCACTTTTTTTTGTTTTCCACTTTTTCACTTTTTTTTTTTTTTTTTGTATCTCAATCACTCTAATTCACTCTAGCATCGGTAACAACTTGATTCGTGGGCCCCACCTAATCACTTAGAGAAACATAGTTTACAAAGAACAAAACAAAATAAAAACGAAGTGAAAAGGACTCAACGAGATATGGTGAAACTATCATGTTATTTCTAACACACCGAGCTCGTGCTTTTATGAATAGACTCTTTAGATGTTGCCATCTAATCGGATTGGTTCCTCAACTCCTACAACCAAAATGCTTCCATCCACTTAGATTGGTTAGTGCCATCCTTAATAAGCATAAATTTCTAGACTGCGGAGTTTAATTATCGCAACTAAAAAGTTTCTCCCATACCCCCAAACTTAAATCTAACATTGTCCTCAATGTTCTAAAGATAAAATTAAAAGCATGAACAAGGAGAAACTTTTACCATTTGAAGTAAAAGAGTTAAGGAAAGATATTACCGTGTTGCAAGAGCATGGGTTACCTCCCAAGAAGTGCTAAGTTTAAAGTCTTGACCCAGGACATTGGAAAGGGTTAGTCACCTCGAAGAATCATATAGCGATAGAACTTAGGAATAAGCTCGGGTCATACGGATCAAAAAGTGCTAACCACAAGAAAAGGAAATGCAACTTGAGAAAGGGAAGATATCCAACACACCCTTATATATTGTTTTGTTTAAGACAACTACATCTAGTTGTGGTTCGGGTTCGGAGCTCTATAAAAGGATCTAGATAACATATTTTCAAGGGTTGCATTTCCTCAAAAGTTGAATCCGAATGTTTAGGTTCTAGAGTCTGGAAAAACTCAAATAAAAGCTTAGAAGCACATAATAATAACCTAAATAATTGAGGATCCTCGAAGTCAATCAGACTTGACTCACACAGCTGACCACAAAGAGAGTGGTGGTCTTCCTTAAACAAATGTGTCGACCCTAATCTCCTAAAGTAATTAGGTTTAGTCTCAAAACTTAATTACTGACACATTTGTAACTCATAAGTTCCCACAATTGAAAGAAAAGTTTTGGTGGGAAAACAAAGTCAATTTTGGTATCATAGCACTGGATTAACCACATCAACCGGAGGATGGGTTTCTAACAATTTGAACTTCTTTCCCGGACATATTTAGGTTCGGGAGAGCTAGCATGAAGGTAATGCGGCACAATGGTTGAGGCATAAATATTAAGTCCCAAGTGAGGGATCTCTGTAAGAGCTAAAGGTAAGGCACAAGGAGAATGATAATCACCCCCAAACTTAGAATTTTGGGTGTCTCTAGATAGACTGGCTACAATTTCCCTAATTTCTAGATCATCAAAATCCACGAAAATGGTCAATTGCTTCATGTAAATTATACGCAGGTGATGCATCCTCACTCATATTTAAAAGCTCTACGAGTTCATCTTCTTCGTCTAAGACTATTGTTTTTAAATCGTTAGACTCTAAAATAATATTCTCATGATAAACCCGTTCCTCTAAACCATTATTGACTTCGTAAAAGGAAATACTACATCGTCTAAAGCAGTATCTCTAGGCAAATCCTCGTCCTCTTGAATAGGTGAATAATTTTTAAAATTATTAGGATCCGAACAAGAAATAACCAATTATTACAAAGCTCAATCGGAGTAGCAAGTTCTGATCACTATGCATATTTATTTCAAATTCTTCATCAACACTATCCTCATCATAATCATTATTATAATAACTTGAAAATGGTTGAACCTCATCTAAATTAGTGTTCACCGAATCTAACCTCGTCATCATGATTATAAATATCTTCATTTTCATGGGTATTATTGGAAACTCTTGTATTGGGAATTAAGATTATTTCGAGCAAGTTTTTCGACAATCCTATTTGTACTTTGAGTAAATTGCTTAAGAGTCTCTTTAAAGACATCCTAGTTGTTGCTCTAGGGATTCATATGGAATATTTAAGGTTTCCTTCACAAATAAGGAATGACTCTTGAAAGCCTCTTCTAGAGAAATAGATGAATTGTTTTGCTCATAAGACCGATATACGTGTGGATAGTAATTGGGCTCACCATGGTGTGACCCATAACCTTCAAAAGGTTGGCATTCCCAACCACTATTCACACTATGGTCATAGTAGTAATGTCCATATTGTTCGAGTTGGATATTCGTTGTATTGGCTATACCAGTTTGACATCCTAGCGCAAGGGAATTCTACACAAACACAAACAAAGGTGACTCGACCACGGCCAAACCTCGATTTCTAGCAAACAAAAAGCATGATGGCTCCACTTAGATTGTTTTCTAGACCGACTTCTAATCCTTGAAAGGGAATTCGTTACAATCGAGCAAACCCCTCTGGAATCAATCCGAGTTTAAGTAAGTTGAATAGGCGAGGAAGCTGCGTGGAGCTTTAATACCCAAGGCCTCACCGCATTACAAGGCGGCGCGGTCACGCATTCAACTCACGAAACCATCATGAACTTCAAGTATGCTCAAAGAGTAACCAATATTTTTGAACGACTTTCCTATTAAGCTCGTTACCCTATCGGTCTCGTTCTATTCAAAATTTTAGGCTTAGGTTCGTGTTTGGTTTTGTTTTCCTAAGGCGGGCAAGAAGAGAACGGTGATGAAATCCGAACCCTTATCTTATATGGCCAGTCCTTGCCCTTTACTAGGAATTTAAAGCAGCCGTTTTCAATACCTCAACATATATGCATACAAAATCATCCGGTAAACCCGCGACGAGGATTCGCGGGTGTTTAGAATTTTACCTCCCGTTCCGGACGGGGATGAGCCGTTGAAGTCGACTCGGGCCCACGACTCCTATGTCATGTACGAACCCAGGGGCCGAGACGATATCGTAATCGTCGTCCTTCCCTGTGCGGTTTATATTTAAATTACCCTTCCTTAGGGTTTAAAATTAATAATGTCCAGATAGTCCAAAAAAAAAGTCCAAAAATAAAAATTACAAAAATAATTACCTAATTACGAGTTTCTAAAAAAATAAAAATAATTACACTATATACAAAGTTTTCTTCTTCACTTACGTTCGGATCTCTCTTTTCTTTCCTATTTTGGCTTTGCTTTTATTTTCAGCACTTTCTCTTTTTCTTTCGCTCTACTCCAAATCGAAAGCAAACGAAATACCAAACCGCGTAAAAAAGAACAAAAATAATAATAAAAAAAAATAAAACCTAAAAACAAATCTATACACAAGTCCGCGTCGGCGGCGCCAAAAATTGATGGTTTATTTTCAATGATGTTGTAGAAAGTGGTAGTAGGGTTGCCGTTCACTCGGACTTGAAGAGATTGATTTTAAGAATTAATAAAAGAAAATATATACAAAATGTGTCACGGGAAGAAGAGTTTCTTGGGACTCGGATTTTCTTGACTTTCATATTCAAGTGGTTGAGAAATTAATCCTAGGCAATTATCGCTCAAAATAAAAGAAACACTAACTCTATTCTTTGCCAAAGTAGATTTCATAAAACATTGTACGTAAATCGTAAGCATGACGCATCAAAAGTAATTTAAACTAAGCATGCGACATCGGACAAAATAACAAATAATTAATAGAAATCATAAATCATTAAAAATTGGTGCAAAAAGTAATTAAGGAATTAATTTAATTTACCACATGATAAAATTGACTCCGTCAGTCGTCCCAGAGATGGGGTTTAGCTCATCATGTTGGAAACACGCTCAAAATATGATTTTATTGCTCAAAGGTGCTTACAAATGATGAAAAGGAGAGATATCAAATAAAAACCGGGTTTGTAACGAGATATAAGTGTTACAAACCTAATAGTCTGAAGAGCGATAACACCTTTACGCCATTTGTTACTATTCATTTAAGTCTGCCTCCAACTACGACCCACAAATGCGAGTCGTTTACCTTTGTTGAAGAACGACGGTTTACGGCCGTCTGTTCTTCGTGTTCTTCGGGTGTAGCGGCGTGACAATGGTGTTTCCCTGGAATTGATTCTCTCGACTCTGTGGTGCTCCAAACCTTCCCTAATCTCTCCCTCCCCCTTCTATGACCTCACAGCACCTTTTATAGCCTCTCATGCACGAATTATCTCCTCCATAACTCCTCAAATTCTCTCATTATACGGCTTTGAAAAAAATATTCTCGGGAATATTTTATGTCCATTTTTTGCTTCTACACGGCGGATGGTGTAATTATTCCTTACTTAACTCCAACACGCACGCGTGACCAAACACGAGCGGGAACTCGTCAAAACACGTTGTAATCCGTGTTTTTTCTTCCGGCGTGTGTTGCTCTGTGAACTTCAATCTCACGATGCAGCCAATTCTAACCAGAACCAAGAGCCCATACCCAGCCCCTGTTAGGCTATAACAGGTCTAACTATGAAGTTTCGCCGATTTAGTCTCCTTCTTTCATGCCCAAAAGTCGATTCAAAAATGCGCGGTGAAGAACAATAATTTCCGCCAAAACCAAAATTTGAAATGGAGAGGATGAAGTGCCACGATCCAAAACATGGGCGCCTTTATCAATTTGGGGTGCACAGGGTGCCCTTATCCAAAATGAGGGTGCCTTTATCACTTTTCTCCCGGGGTGTTAGAGCAACTTTTCGTAAGAATTTTCCAAAAATATTTATTTCCAAAAATACCTAAAAATACATAAAAACACAATATTAGTACAAGAATCGAGTTCCAACAATACCAACATGAGAACAATTCAGACACAAAAATGTGTCTATCACTCTGCCTGGTGCCTGAGTCTCGCCTTGATGGTTTTGTCGACTGTCCTCTTGTCGGTAATCTGTCATTCCTTCTTGTGCAATATATCCCGCTATGGCCCGATTCCTGACAATCCTACTCGTCTTGGAGGTGCTCGCCATCACCTTCAGTGTTGATCTTGTGCCTCGGCTCGCCCGTCCCTACCTACGTCAGCAAAGTACATAACACTTACTTGAATTGTTTTGAAAAGGTTAAGGATGAAACGGCGATTCTGCTTGTATAGGGTGGAAAAAGTTTTTTATAGTACAATTCCATTTATGCTAGCGTGTTGATCTCAGATATCAAGTGGTTTTGACCGTAAAGGACAATCTTTGAAAAGCTGTCTCGACACATCGCTTTTGGTACTTTCTCTATGCATTAATCATTATTTGTCCTAACATTCCTAGTGCCAGAAGTCATTAATCATCCGTACGTTAGATCGGAAGATTTCTTTCTTGGCTATGGTTAATAATAACGACAACCTTCAACAGATGTTGCGCTGACGGTCAACCTATACGGATTCTTAGGAAATCCCAGAAAACGAGTTGTACCATAGGATTCCTTAAGTTTTTAACGTCTTTGTGAGGCTTTTAGTGTAGGATCAAGATGAGACTTATTAACGAAGCGCTCATTATACTCCTTCCAGCCGTAGTTTCCGGAAAACTAAACTCGGTGACTTCGAGTTAGTCTTGCCTCCACCACCATTGTACTTTGTTTAACTCACTAAGAAGGTTTAAACGGCGAAATAACGTTTCAATTTAGCTTCTACCGATCATCAAAGATGATTCATTCGGGAGCTTTGAGGTGTTATAACGGTTAACTTAGATCGAAGACGAGGCGATATTTAATCAAGAGGCTTAACTTAACAGAAAATACTTAACTCGTCGTAAGAAGATTAATCAAACTTTCCCGACCGAAATCCCTCACTCATAAGGTACGTAAGAAATCTTATGGTACTTACTATATGAAATTAAAACGGTGAAGATAACTAAACAAGTTTTTCTTTTTAAACTAAAATTCTGTGAGCTTTTCAGGATTAAGTAAGTGAAAACAAATGTAACGAAATCGAGATTTTGATCACAAAGGTAAACTTTAAACGATAAATCCAGCAACCTATGCATTTCAATCATTAGAGTCTTTCACTTAGCATCGACTATCATCAATAGATGTTTATAGGAGCTGTTGAATGTCTCTTTTAACGATGTTGATGCTATTTTTGACGGTTAAACAACCTTAGAGTCTTAAGGCGAAACGGTGGCCAGCGAGGTGGAATTTCACTCTAGCATCTACCAACATCAAAAGATGTTATTTGGGAGCTTGCTGATCTTCTAATAACTCGCTTGGACAACTCAAGCAAACAGCCTAGTTTAATGATTTAATCTTGACAACTCGACTTAACCAAAGCAAAAAGGTTGATCTTATTAAAAGCAGTCCTACACCAAAACATAACAAGGTTTTACTAAGAAAATCATTTTTATAAAACAAAAACACCTTGCAAGCTTTGTCTACCAACACATTTAACCAAAAGAGTTTCTCTCTTAGCTTCAACTAACACATAAGGTGACTTAGAAGCTTGGATTTCTCTCTTTGGAAACCGATTTTCAAGGTATCGAAGATGTTACACGTTCCCCTTAGTCGGCGCCGGAAGGTAGTAGTGGAAAATCCTACCACTACATCCAAAGAATCTCAAACATACACAATGAAGTAAACAAGCAAGAGATGTAGAAGAACACAAGATATACGTGGTTCGGTATGATTACCTACGTCCACGGGGTAAAGGGATGATCTTATTACTTGGTTCACGATTACAAGATGGATGCTTCTCTCAATACTCTAGGTGTGATCTCCTTTCTCTCTTCTTACTTGGGTTTTACCTCTCTACATAGTCTCTATTTATAGTCACAGGTGATGATACATCAATACTACGATGTTGGGCCTGATGTAGCTTCCTTGATGTTCTTCTCGGGCGACCGGTGATGCTTGACCCGATATTCTTATTTGCTCAAATCGAGATATCTATCAGGCAGTGTTGTCCTCATCCGATATCCCACTACCCGATGTCGCTTGTTTGGTGGAGATGACCGATGTCTCCCTCTAGGTCCCTGGCCGAGTCTCACTTTGACCGAGCTCCTCTTATCTCTTCACCAACTCTGTCAGTGCATTTATTGTCCTCGTACCCGATGAGCATCACATCAGAACTTTCTCTTCCTTTATGTCGACCTCACGAGTCAGCAGTTCCTCTTTCCTCGCGCCCGAGATACGGTGAGATGATTCAATACTTCTAGTGCTTGTTTCTCTTGGGACGCCATCGTCTAGGATTGTTCCACTGTCCTGTGGATTATTTACACCTACAACAACCAAGGTTCAAAAATCCAGGATTAGGTCCAATTGAGCAAACCAAAGCATTGATCGAGAAAACAAGAAGATTTTAAGAAAATGGAGAAAGAAGAGAAGACTCACTGTCAAGACCTCCTTCATAATGATGGGAGGATTAGCAGCAGCATGGTGTCTAGATCGACACCAGAGACGACTACTAGAAAACTAGAAAACTGCTTGGGCAGGATAACCAGCCGGTGGGTAATTCTGAATTGGCTTGTTAATACGTGACATTTGTTAGTTGACCTCAAGGCATTGGTGCACTGCTCTAATTTTTTTCTTCTGCTGCTGATCTGCTCTATAAATGTAGCCAAAATCGCACCAGTTTTTTCATTGTTCTCTCCTAATATAAGGTCAGTTTCTAGGATATATAGATTAGGAAAAATGAGGTATGAGTTTTTGAATGAGATTGAGATTGATGCCCCCGCAGATGATGTTATTGGGCAATATATAGGTCTCCTAATTTATGTAAGCTAGTTGTTCAAAACTTCAAATACTTTCAGGTATTCTTGGAAGCAAATATGTCGTGGAAAGTGATGGTCGTAGCGGCTGTATTATTCTGCGTGTTGTGTTCCTTCCGGGTAAGTATATTAATATTTTGGGATTATCTTAATTTAGCATTATAGCTACACTTGAGAATTGCCAATGATATATTTCATATCAAGCTATAAATCATCAAATTTAGTTAGATAAACTGGAAGATCCAATGATTTGGACTTCCAAACCATTAGCTAATCTACACAATCTTTCAGCTGAAATTGTATCTGGTAGTTTTGACATATCCATGACGAGATGACGTTAAAGAAAGTTTGCTTTTCTCATGGAGAGTTTCAACCAGGTAAAAGCAAAAATTTGATCGTGCACATTGGCTTTTGTTTCAGATTTCTTGTCAAACTTAGCCGCGCCGCCCAATATGACTTTTATGCATTAACGGATTTGGTTTCATGGTTCTGATTGCCTAAACAATTTGTTCTAGCTAGCTTCTAGTTATCACTTGAAAATAATAGTCCCACACCAGAGAATGCCTTCATGGTAATCGTGTATATAATAGTTAGAGTTGCACTGATTATCGCCAATCAGCTATGAATTGTATGCCCATTCCAATAGCTCTACATGAGCTATCAGCCAACCCCAACCCTTGCTTGGATGGATATTTGCTATTCTAGATTACTTACTGCTCTGTTATTGCTGCTAGGTTAGGTTAGGTGCTGCGTAGCTAGGTTATTTGCCAGGTATGTTGCACTAATAGTCCTACATGGGCTATCAGCTAATACATATCTTATATTGTGATATGATATTGCTATTGCTATTGCTTGCTCGGCCTATACATTCATAGCTGATTGGTTTTTATTCTTAATTATTTATTTTTTTCATGTTGATCACTTCATTGACAAGAGCCACATGGCAGTTCTACTCCTGGCCCAAATTTATCACATCAACTATTTCACGACCCCCACCATTGCAGCAGTCCTCCAGTTATCTACCATGCACAGGAGGACTTGAGTTTAGATAAAAATTCTTAAATATGCACTGGAGGACTTGAGTTTAGATTAAAATTATTAAATAAATTTTCAGAGTGCCATTCCCTAGAAGGATTGAATTCGAATTTCACATCCACAAATAGTTCGTTCAGAAATCCCAGAGTGGTTGAAGAATACTTGAGTTTAATATTGCTTGTACTTTCTGGACGTCTTGATAAACGCCAATTCTATATCATATCAGGCAATTGTAACAATTGATACTAATGACGATCCGGTCTTCAAGACTTTTGCAAGTTCATCACCGCCAGTAATCTGGACGACAGATCACAACTGTCGGCTCCACCTAACCGATAAACCAACCAATGGCGGGATGCTAGTTGGCAAGTTTTTTTTTTTTGTTTTTTTGGAGGTGGGGTTGCGCCGAAATCACTGTTCGATACCTGGCTCCACTCAACACACATACTATAAGCCATGTAGTCAAGCCTCCAGCCTATAGTCATTATTGTCATTATTAATCGAAATGGATTTAAAATCAATAACCATCGCAATGGATGGAACAGAACTCAAGATCACGAGTGAAGGGTTAATCATGCATGTGATTCAGTAAACAAGTTGAGCAAAACCAATAATAACAAACTGAGTAAAAACAAACAATGGTTCTAGGCGTACCGCCTAAAGCGAACAACTTTAAAACAACTTAGACTTAGACACAAACGAGTGGGCCCCATGGATTGGACAGAGGGTCAGGCTATTGGGTCCCATGGGTGAGAATTGTTTTAATTTTATTTGGATTCGCGGTACGCCCAAAATTTTGGGAAAACAAAATACTGTATTAGTCAAGACTCCAGCCTATAGCCAAGATCCACATGGAGAAGAGCAGTGAGAAGGGACATACATTTATGTGAAGAAAAAAACTCCTTCCAATAGAGTCGCTTTCCCTTCTCAAACCGGTTTATTTTCGAGCTTTTTCTATTTTGGTGGGAAAAGTTGACTTCTCGCGGGCAGTTTGAGATTCGAAGTTTTAAAGAGTTTTAAGGAGACTCAATTGCAGCTTTTTCCTGGGCTGGACTCATTACGACTAAACAGGTCTGGTATACGCCCTTTACTCGACTAGAATTGGTTTGGAGATAAAACAGGGGACGGGATAGTTTCTCGGAGTGCATTTACATGTTTAGAAGATATGGGAAGAGATTTAGTTGGATATTTACTCGGAATATGATTGTTATCTCCCTGTTACATCCAAACAGGATGGTAAGAGTTTCACAGTTGAAGAAAAAGGAAGTTTCTACGTGGTTTTGATAAAACATGGCAGTGGAGCTATTCTCGGAGTTTTGTTGTCCGGCTATGAACTTTCTACATTCGTATCTATCTGTCTTGGTAAGTTCAGGTTAAAACAGGAAAGCTATATCACTTAGATTCGAAAATATATGGAAAGTTGCTCGGTTTAAGTAAAACAGGGAGATTGAGAGTATCACGGGATTTTGGTTGAATGCATGGAAGTTACCGGTTGGAGATAAGGAAATATTGGTAGTTGTTTGATTCGATATTACCCTTGAGAGAGTGCAGGACGTTGGATTCTACTTGGAAGACGCGTGAGAAGCAAAACAGGGGAGTGTTTGAAGCGCATACGAGGATATGGAAAGAAGAAATAAAACCGTAACTTTGGCAAAAGAAAGAGGTGAGATTCTCGGGATTTAGTCGCCCTGTTGGGTATATAAGGGTCTGTTGGAGTCCTAGAGAGGGTGTCGAGACTTTGGGGGAACAAACGGAGGTTGCAGAGCCGAGAAGAATCAGTGCAGGATATCACCTCTCTCTTCTTTGAAAGAAGAAGGAGACGAAGAACATTAGACTAACATAAATAGTCGCAGTTCTACAACATCAGAGAACTATCGCTCTTCGACAGTCTTAGAAACTTGTAACAGTGACGTACGTAACACCATTACAGCGTTACAAATCTTTGTTTTATACGATTTCTTCAATAAAACACCTTTTTGAGCTATGGATTATTATTTTGTGCGTGTTTTTGATATGAGGAGCTAAACCCCATCACTGGGATGACGGAGGAAGCCTTATCACAATTGATTGGTAACTATAATTGATTCTTTATGACTTTTGCACTTGTTTTAATTGATTTATGATTTTTCTTGATTAGTTGTGATTTTGTCTGATAGCGTATGCTTAGTCTAAGAACTCTTGATGCGCTATGCTTATGATTTACATCTAATTCTTTATAAATCTACTTTTGGCAAAGAAAAGAGTCAACAAAAGAGCTAGAATTGTTATGAGTCATTATATGAACCAATTGAATGTGATTAATGGTGGAATCCGAAGTCCTAGTATCTCTCGATATCGTGACAAACTTGTGTAAATATTATCTTTGTTTTTAGAGTTTTATATTTTTAAGTCTTAAATCGAGTCTTTACAAGTCTGAGTTGAACGAACTTTTCTTACCACTTTAAAAACAATTTCAAAATCACATCAATTTTTGGCGCCGCCGACGCGGACTTGTATTTAGGTTTTAGGTTTTAGAGTTATTTCTATTTGTATTTTTTATATTTTTTGTTCTCTTTTACGCCTTTGGTATTTTTCGATTCTTTTCTGATTTGGAGCGAAGCTACAAGGAAACAAAAAGTGCAATAAAAGGAAAGCATCGCCAAAGAAGGAAAGAAAAGAGGAATCCAAAAGGAGTGAAGAAGAAGATTTTGTATATAGCTATTTTGTTTTATTTTTAGAAACTGTAAATAGGGTTGTATTTTTGTAATTTTTCTTTTTATTTTCGGACACTTTTTGGACTTTATTTTGGGACTTGGACTTTATTATTTTAAACCCTAAGGAAGGGTTAAAAATTAAATATAAACTATTTGCAGGGAAGGACGACAATTACGATATTGTCTCGGGCCCTCGGGTTACATCTGCGACATAGGAGTCGGTGGCACGAGTCGACTTCAACGGTTCATCGCCCAAATGCAGTACGGGAGGTAAGACTCTATCCACCCACGAATCCCCATCGGTGGTTTTTATTTGTGTGACAACTCACACCCTACAATAGAATGTCGAATAGTATTACAATAGCCAATACAACGAATATCCGGCGAGTTTCAAAATGGACATTACTACTTTGACCATAGTGTGAATAATGGTTGGGAACATCAGCCTTTTCAAGGTTATGGCTCATACCATGATGAGCCCAATTACTATCCACACACACGCCTGAGATCATACGAGCAAAATTCTTATATTTCTCCTTTAGAAAAGTCTCTCAGGAAATTAGAGGAGTCGGCACGTAAGTTAGCTAAGATGAATAACTTAGTTTATGACGAAGGAGAACTTTCTATAGAGGAATCCCTCAAGATGATAGATGAGACGAACGAAAGAATTGCTCGAAATAATCTTGATTTCCAATATAGTGTTTCCAATAATACCCTTGAAAATGAAGATAGTTATTTGCATAATCAAGATGACGAGGATAAAATTGGTAACACTACTTGTTTAGATGAGGTTCAACCATTTTCATGTTATTATAATGATGATTATGATGAGGATAGTGTTGATGAAGAATTTGAAATAAGTAGGCATAGTGATCATGAATTTGTTACTCAATTGAGCTTAATAATGATAATGTTTCTAGTTCAAATCCAAATAATTTTAATAATTATTCACATATTCAAAAGGACGAGGATTTGACTAGAGATACCGCGTTTTAGACGATGTAGTATTTCCTTATGATTCTGAAGTGATGATAGTTTTGAGGAACGAGTTTATCTCGAGAATCTTTTGTTTTAAAGTCTAGTGATTTAGAAACATTAGCCTTAGACAAAGAAGATAGACTCGTAGAGATCTCAAATATGAGTAAGGATGTACCTCCCAATTTTAACTTAGAAGAATCAATTGACCATTTTCAGGAATCGATGACCTAGAAATTAGGGAAGTTGTGACTAGTCTTTCTAGAGACACTTTGAAATCTCTAAGTTTGGGGGTGATTATCATTCTCCATGTGCTTTAACGCTTAGAAAGGTCCCCCACTTGGGACTTGATATATGTGCCTCAACCATTTTAAAAGATTATCTTCATACCCGTTTTCCTGAACCTAGCTAGTGATGTTCATAGGAAAGTTCAGTTGTTAGAAACCCATCCTCTGGTTGATGTGGTTAGCCCAGGCTATGATGCCCAGATTGATTTTGTTTTCCCACCAAATATTTTTCAAGCAATTGTGGGAATGTATGAGTTCAAAATGTGTCGATTTATTAAGTTCGAGACCAAACCTAATTATTTTAGGAGAATAGAAACGACACATTTGCTTAAGAATGACCACTACTCTCATTGTGGTCAGCGTGTGAGTCAAAACTGATTGACTTAGAGGATCCTCAATTATTCGGGTTATTATTATGTTCTTCTAAGTTCTTATTTGAGTTTTTACAAATTTACAACTCGAACCGGATCTTAGCTTTGAGGAATTCAGCACATGAAAATATTTTATCTCGACCTAGTTATAGAGCCTGAACCTGAACCACATCTAGATGTAGGTGTCTTAAACAGGAAACTAGACAAGGGTGTGCTTTATTTGTTAATTTTCTTGGCATGTTGCAGATTCCTTTTACTTGTGATAGCTCTATTTGGTTTTGATGACCCACAGATATTTCGACTATTACTTTATGATTCTATGAGGTGACTGATCCTTTCTTAGTCTGACTGAAGACTTTAAACTTAGCACTTATTGGGAGGTAACCCAAAATTCATGCGACACGGTAATATCTTTTCTTAACTCTTTTACTTCAAATGGTAACAGTTTTCCTTGTTCATGCTTTTAATTTTATCTTTAGAACATTGAGGACAATGTTAGATTTAAGTTTGGGGGTATGGGAGAAACTTTTAGTTGCATTATTAAACTCCAGAGCCTAGAAATTTATGCTTATTAAGGATGGCACTAACCAATCTAAGTGGATGGAAGAATCTTGGTTGTAGGAGTTGAGGAACCAATCTGATTAGATGGAAACATCTAAAGAGTCTATTCATAAAATCACAGAGCTCAGGTGTTAGAATTAAAAAAAAGAACATGGTAGTTTCGCCATATCTCGTTGAATCCTTTTCACTTCTGTTTTTGTTTTCTTTAAAATATGTTTCTCTAAGTGGTTAGGTGGGGCTCACGATTCAAGTTGTTACCACTGATAAGGTGAAATAGAGTGATTGAGATACACCAAAAAAAAAAAGTTGAAGAAAGTTGAAAAAAAAAAAAATTGAGACCAGACCATCAGACCAACCGGAATAAATTCAATAAAGTCGACCACTGGAACCCTTGTATATGCCAGTTGTGTTGACTGGAGTTAGGTTTATCGACCACTGGTACCCTTGTATATGCCGGTGTGTTGATATTAGTCCAGAACCAATATCTCGGTCCATTAGGATAGGTTCGTTTTGCTTGGTGGCCTTTGGTGAATATGGGAAACATCGTTTACCTTAGTTAACATCAAACCATCTCGTTTTTTCTCTACATCCATCTTCTTAATCTATCCATGTGATTGGTTGACTCGGTTATGATGTCCGAAACTATACGAGTAGAGCTATGTGACTTATATATGAATTTTAGTATGCTTGAGTGCAAACTCGTATACAAAGAATTGGAATTTCGCATCGGTACTTCCTCCTTAGTCAATAAGTATGCCAACCAAGGAGATTCTTTAGTGCCTTCCAAGGTTGGCTGTGTAGATAGTTAGAGTGGAGGTGTAAAGGTTATGTGGGTATATCTCTTGTAAGCCCTCCCGAGACTATAACTCGACCACTAGGGCCACTAGGGTTTAAAGGCTTATTGTATACGCTAAATGCAATCGACGATACTGCGACAGGTGAGTTAGGATTTTTATTTTTAGATTTTATTTGCTCGGGACTAGCAAATAATAAGTTTGGGGTATTTGATAGACGCATTTATGTGTCTATTTTAGTCTCAATTCTCAGAATGTAATGTTAGTACTCGATTTTGCGCTTATTTTGGTATTTTATGTCTTTGTAGGCGTTTTTGGAGAAATAAGCTTTAAGTAGAAAAATTGGCTCGAAAAAGTGGTATTTGCGCTCGTGGGAGAAAATTACTATTCGGACCCCTCATTTGGATAAGGGAACCTCAATTACTAGGGGCTTCCACTTGTTATTTACACCCCAGGACACCCCAAGTGCTAAAGGGAGACCAGTCACGGATAGTGGCACCATCTTCTTCCCCGTTTAAACTATATTTTGGCGGGAAAAGTTCACTTCTCGCGGGCAGTTTGAGATTCGAAGTTTTGAAGAGTTTTAAGGAGACTCGGTGCAGATTTTTCACAGGATGGACTCATAACGACTAAACAGGTCTGGTATACGCCCTTTACTCGACTAGAATTGGTTTGGAGATAAAACAGGGGACGGGATAGTTTCTCGGAGTCTGTTCTATGTTTAGAAGATATGGGAAGAGATTTAGTTGGATATTTACTCAGAATATGATTGTTATCTCCCAGTTACATCCAAACAGGATGGTAAGAGTTTCACAGTCGAAGAAAAAGGAAGTTTCTACGTGGTTTTGATAAAACATGGCAGTAGAGCTATTCTCGGAGTTTTGTTGTCCGGCTATGAACATTCTACATTCGTATCTATCTGTCTAGGTAAATTCAGGTTAAAACAGGAAAGTTATATCACTTAGATTCGAAAATATATGGAAAGTTGCTCGGTTTAAGTAAAACAGGGAGATTGAGAGTATCACGGGATTTTGGTTGAATACATGGAAGTTACCGGTTGGAGATAAGGGAATATTGGTAGTTAATTTGATTCGATATTACCCTTGAGAGAGTTTGGGACGTTGGATTCTACTTGGAAGACACGTGAGAAGCAAAACAGGGAGTGTTTGAAGCCACATACGAGGATATGGAAAGAAGAAATAAAACCCGTAACTTTGGCAAAAAGAAAGAGGTGAGATTCTCGGGATTTAGTCACCCTGTTGGGTATATAAGGGTCTGTTGGAGTCCTAGAGAGGGTGTCGAGACTTTGGGGGAACAAACGGAGGTTGCAGAGTCGAGAAGAAGCAGTGCAGGATATCACCTCTACTGCTGCTGAAGAAGAAGGAGACGAAGAACATTAGACTAACATAAACAGTTGCAGTTCTACAACGTGAGAACTATCGTTCTTCGACGAGTCTTAGAAACTTATAATGATGGCGTCTGTAACACCATTACAGCGTTACAAATCTCTGTTTTATACAATTTCTTCAATAAAACACCTTTTTGAGCTATGGATTATTATTTTATGCGTGTTTTTGATATGAGGAGCTAAAACCCATCACTGGCATGACGGAGGAAGCCTTATCACAATTGTTTGGTAACTATAATTGATTCTTTATGACTTTTGCACTTTTTTTTAATTGATTTATGATTTTCTTGATTAGTTGTGATTTTTTTCTGATAGCATATGCTTAGTCTAAGAACTCTTGATGCGTTATTCTTATGATTTACATCTAATTCTTTATAAAATCTACTTTTGGCAAAGAAAGAGTCAACAAAAGAGCTAGAATTGTTATGAGTCATTATATGAACCAATTGAATGTGATTAATGGTGGAATCCGAAATCCTAGTATCTCTCGATATCGTGACAAACTTGTGTAAATATTATCTTTGTTTTCAGAGTTTTATATTTTTAAGTCTTAAATTGAGTCTTTACAAATCTGAGTTGAACGAACTTTTCTTACCACTTTACAAACAATTTCAAAATCACATCACATCACGGGTCGAACAAGAAAATTTGGAACGAGAAAGGAAAGAAGCCTCGCCACGAACCCAGATCCTACACTCCACTGAATGCACCATTGGAAAAAATATTCAAGGAAGTAGAAAAAAGGAACGACATCGAGATACCCGAAAGCAGGGAATTCGGTTTGATGAAACAAGGAACCATCAGGTTTTGTCATTACCACCAGTTTCGTGGCCATTCGACCAATGATTTTCGGGAGGTAAAAGATATCGTCCGCGATCCCGATCCGAGATGGATACTTGCGACACTTCGTTAAGACATCGCATGACACAGTTTATTGACGCGCGACGGTCATCAAATAAGAATCAATCGTGGTACCAGGTTAGCACTGTAACACTATCTCGATTCGGCAACTCAAGGGTTTGACTTGGGTACCGGTATCACTTCAAGGATTCATAAAAGAGATCGAGCGGGAAAGGAAATATTCAGTGTGGCCAAAACTCTACCTATGGAACCTTGGATGATACAGCCGATCACTTTCTCAGCAAAAGACGTCCCGTCGAATGGTCAAGCACATGGAGATCCCCTAGTGATAACCTTACTTATCGAAGAATGGGGTGTCCGAAGGATACTGATGGACAGCGGAAGTTCAGTCGAGGTCCTCTTTTACGATACCTTCAAAAGAATGGAGTTATCGATGACATCTTAATCCCATCGACCTATTAAATCTCTGATTCAACGAGTCAGTGTGATGCCAAAGGAAGAAGTCACCCTCGAGTCTCGGACGGGGAGGGGTTCTAGACACACTCACCACCTTCTACGTGGTCGACGTTGTGTCGCCTTACGAAGCAATCCTTGGTAGAACTTTGGCTCGCGAGAATCAAAGGAGTAGCCTCGGCATACCACCAAAGACTGCAGTTTCCATCCTACCAAGGGGTAGTGGAGGTGCTGGGCGATCCACAGGCGGCGCGACAATACGTACAGATAGATATCCAGCAGAATGAGAAAGGCGATCGAGGAAGCGCCAAGAAAAAAACAAAGCTAAGGAGATAAAGGCGGGAGAAGAACTAGAAAAGGTGATATCACAAGCCATCACCACCTATGAAGCTGGCGAGAAGGAGATCTTATAGCAATCAAACGATCCGACAATGGTCGATGAACCAAAGCCCAATTTATCGGCCTTAGAATCTACTCGACAAATTAATTTAGGCACTGAGGAAGAGCCTAAAATGGTGAGAATAAGGACTCTATTGACGGATGAACAAGAACAACGTTGATAACTCTTTTGAAAGAACACATGGACGTATTCGACACATCACTTGAGGGAATTGACCCAGAAGTCTGCTCACATCACTTGAGAATAGATCCCAAGTTCAAACCGATCCGACAAAAGATGAGGAGAATTGCACCCAAGCTACAAGTAGCGGTGGAGGCCGAACTAAAGAAGTTGCAAGTAGCAGGAATTATTCGAAAGGATCAATATCCACAATGGATATCTAACATGGTGATAGTCCCTAAAAGGAATGGAGGTGTTCGAGTATGCATCGACTTTAGCGACTTGAACAAAGCGTGCCCGAAAGATAGCTTCCCCCTCAAAGATCGATCGGCTAGTAGAATCCATAGTTGGATATAAGGCAATAACGCTCATGGACGGGTACTCGGGGTACAACCGATTCCCCTATCCCACGAGGACCAAGATCACACATCTTTCTTCACACCCGAGAGGTTATATTGCTATACCAAAATGCCGTTTGGGATGAGAAACGTAGGCGCCACCTACAAAGATTAGTAGAAACATGTTCGAAGACAAAATACACAACACCATTGAGGTATATATGGGACGACATCTTTGGTCAAGAGCAAGGTGGCCACCAACCACATCGACGACCTCAGAGACATATTTCAAACCATGAGAAGAGATAAGATGAGGGTGAATCCTGCTAAGTGCACTTTTGGGTTACCTCGAGCAAGTTTAGGGTACATAATTACCAGACAAAGGTATCGAAGCCGACCCGAGATAAGATCGGCGATCGTATAAATTCCATCACTGTGACGATTAAAAGACGTACAACGGTTCGCGGGAACTTGGCAGCCTTGGGCGATTCATCTCTCGATCATCCGACAAGTGCAAGGACTTCTTCAGGACATTAAGGAAAGGAGAGAAGTTCAAATGGGCCGAGGAGTGCGAAGAATCTTTTCGGAAGATTAACAAGCATCCGTCGAGCACTGCCCGGTATTACAAAGGCTCCGAGCCCAGGAGTGCCGACCCATATCTTGGGCGACCGGTTATGCCATTAGTGCCGTCCTAGTCAAGAACGTAGGAGGAGAGGAAAATCCAGTGTATTTCATAAGAAAAACCATGAACCCAGCGGAGAAGAACTACACAATAATCGAGCAACTGATATTAGCATTGGTATTTGCAACACAAAAACTTCGGACGTATTTCCAAACTCACAAAATTCGGGTGCTTACAAAATCCTCCATAGAATCAGTACTCGACAATGCGGCCCGGGTCGGGCGGATCTCCAAGTGAGCGCACTGAGATCAAGCGATTCGATATTTTCTACGAGAGATGAAGCAACGGTAAAAGCACGGGCGGTGGCGAGCTTTTCGCGAGACTTCCCCTTGAGCGACGAAGATGAAGTAAGACATCCCGGAATGGAGGAAGACCAAGAGGATCCGTCCGACTTACTCAAGACCTATAACCCGACACGATGTGAAGTTTTTGTGGATGAATCATCCAATAAAGACGGGTCAGGCCTTGGATTGGTCTTCACAACGCCAAAGGGAAAAAAGATGGTACACTCGTTTAGACTCGAATTTAAGGCAAACTATAACGTCACGGAATACGAAGGTTTGTGATACATGCTCTGCGCTTTGATAGTGGAGATGGGAATTCAAGATGTAAGATTAACAAGTGACTCGAGTTAGTCGTCGAGCAAATCAGCCCAGGCGACGCTATACATGACCCCTTGTTACGAAATATTGGGAACTCGCCCAATTTTACATCGGCCGAGATACCAAACATCAAGTTTCGGCATATGCGTAGGAAAGATAACCGCCACTCGGACGCTCTAGCATACATCGATTCCATTCTAACGGATGCAAGTGTTGAAGGCATGAAAATTATGAGAATCTTAATGCCATCGGTACCTGAAACAGTGGAAATCAGCGCGCACGTGGCAGCAACTACGACCGATGATTGGCGAAAACCCATCCACGAATATCTAGAAAGGAGAACTGCCCAAGGGCGGCAGAATCAACAAAATCAAAAGCAAAGCGACTGCATACGAGCTCCGATATGGCATTCATCAGAAAATCATACCTAGGACCATTATTAAGATGCTCGAGTAAAGAGCAAAGGGCACACAATCTGAGCAGAATTGCATTATGGGGTTTACGAAACCACGGCTCGGGCGTAGCCTAGCGGCGCGAAGCCAAGACTATAGGATATTTACGGCCTTACATGAATGAGGATGCAAAGCATATGCCTCTCTCTTGTGTGAATGTTAGAAATTCGAAAAGAAGATACATGCACCAGCAGTGACGTTAAACTCGGTAATCATCCCTTGGCCTTTCGCCAAATGGGGGATCGACATCGTGGGACCATTGCATGTCGGATCGGGACAGAGAAAATACTTAATTGTGGCTACCGACTACTTTACTAAATGGGTGGAGGCCGCTCCATTAAAGTATATTCGGGATAGAGATATTTTTCGTTTCATTTGGGAGCACATCATCTGTCGCTTTGGAGTACCAGCGGCAATCGTCTCGGACAATGGAAAACAGCTACGGGGCAATAATATCGACTTGCTATTCAATACCTACAACATCCGAAAGAGCAAGTACACACCCCTTTACCCTCAGAGTAATGGACAAGCTGAGATCATAAACAAAACCATCGCCGAAAACCTGAAGAAGAAGCTTGATAGAGAATACGGAGAATGGTGCGAAGAGCTTTACAACATTTTGTGGGCATATAGGACAACTCGCAGAGAGGCAACCGGGTTATCGCCTTTCATGTTAACATATGGGACCGAAGCCATCCTTCCAACGGAGGCGATGATACCTACAACAAGGACCCGAGGCGTGGAGCGAAATATCTCGGCGGATCTTATCCAGCCAAGCTCGACGACCTAGAAGAAACAAGAGAGATGGCTCTACAAAAGATGGAAAATTACCAACGAAGAATACAACGAGAGTATAACAAGGCGGAGTCCGGCCAAGAGAGTTCCAGTAGGGACAGTTGGTGCTAAAGGATCTACCCAGTTATGAACGTGATAAAAAGGCGGAAAACTAGTAGCACGATGGGGAGGACCTTATACCATTGTCGAGAAGTTCGGTGAAGGAGCATACAAGATACTAAACCGTACGGAACACTCGAGCCACGACCGGGAATGCTAAGCGACTAAAGCTATATCACCCATGAGAGCAGGTATGATATATTGTCATGTATTTCCTTGAAAGGCCACGTGGGGTTGGAAATGTGACAATTACGTCTAAATGGCCGTTTCGAACCCGAGGCGATGGAATTGTGCAAGTGTCAGGGAGGCTTACACTCGAATGGTCGTTTCGAACCCGGGGCGATGGCATTGTGCAAGTGTCGGGGCGACTTACACTAAGACGGGATATTCGAACTCGGGGCGATGGCAGTGTGCAAGTACCGAGGTAGCCCTAGGGCCTTGGTGGTTGGAAACCAGTGGCCGATTGTCGAGGCACGAGTACTCGACAGTCGAGCAGGCAACATTGCTCCCCTCGCAAGTGGCCGAAATCACTTGCCCAAGAAAGTTGATTGATAACTTCTTGGGATATCGATCCTATAGAAATTAGGGAGGATCAAATACCCTACCACTAGATCTTGAAAGAAGGTGATGAGATACCTCAATCGGGACATGGAATTGGGCCCGATGACCCTCCCTGTTGAGTGTGTTCGACAGAAACGACATTTACGCTAACTGATCTACTCATTTTAACGCAGGTACACACAAATTAGTCGTAAAAATAAACCACATATCATCGGCACAACATAAGTAAGAACGTTAACGTGAACAACAATGTCAGAAAGCAAGAAAAACAACCGAATTGGCGACGCAACACCCCATTAAAAGAAAATGTATGAGAAAATAAAGGTGTTCGAGCGCAGTACAACACAATGCAAAGGGAGAAATAGCGACGAGGCGCTACAAAAGATGAGCCTACTCTTTAGGAGGGCCGACCCCGAGCAGCCCTCTTGGCATCAACATCGGCTCGCATCTTATCAAGAATCGCCTTTACACGGCTTTGACCTTCGTGACAGAGCTCATCATTAAACTTCGCCTTTTCAGTGACAAGGTCGTGTGTGTTTGCATCGACGTCGCCACAAGCGGTGGCCACCTGCCCAAGTAATTGAGCTTCCTCGCAAGCCAGTGCGCCTCTTTTCCCTTGATCGGGCATTCTCCTCCTCCAGTGATGTTACCTTCCTTTTCTCGGCTGTCAAAACACGGGAGCAGTCAGTAACATAACAACAACATCGGGACAACAACAATGAAAACACAATACAAGGGACACAACCTTAAAGCAAAGGGGTAACTACTCTAATGGTATCTTCGGACTAAGACAAGCTACACTCAAGGGAAGATATCTTAGAGGACAGTTCTAGATAGCGTTGTTCGTTAAATTCATTGGAGGGGAAATATTTCTTATGATCAGTCCATTCGGCTCTTCCGCAGAGTGTGCTATCCGCAAAACCCGCAACCGACTTGAACCCTCTAAATCCTCAGAGACTTTCTTAGACTCTCTAAGCTTCATAAGAGATTCTTGGCTACACTTTTCGGCAGCACTCTTCTCCCCCAAAATCCAAAGGCGATATGCGTGCAAATCCCGGACTTGAAGCCTTAACCGTCCACACTGAGTTTCTAAGTTATCGGCCAATAGCGTCTTGTCGACAGCGATACCCTGGAATCGAGACAAGCTCGCCCTAAGATTATCCATCTCCTCGGGGACGTACTCAAAAGTCACATAACGATGTGCATTTGGGTTTGAAGGCTTTGATCTTGGTTTCCAGACAGTCACTTTTGTCATCTTAATGACAATCCTTTGTTGTAAATTCGAAACATGACCCCGTTCTATATCAGTCTGCCTCTTCAACAAGCGATACCTCGTGGCAGCATCGGCCTTCGTACTAGAGATTTCGGCTAGGAAGGTAGTACTAAACTCAGGATATTGGCACTACAGAATCAATCACAAACACTTTGGAGCTAAATAAATACCTTGAGTCTCGGCGGTTGCTTCTCCGGCCCTCGGGATCGCTCGCGCTCTTCTTTGCAATAAGAGGCAGAAGGCCCTCTTTCTCGGCGATCTCTGCTCATTTGAATGGAGGCGTTTAACAACGAAGCGATTGATATCCTACAAACATGTGAGTATTAGCACCTACCCCATGGCGTAAGCGGGTAACTTGATTAACACAACTCACCAGCGAGATCGAAAGTACTCTTTAGACCAACATCATATAACGAGGCGGCCTTGATCTTATCTTCATCTGAAAGAGAGGCAAACTCAGGAGAAATAAGATCTCCTAGGGAGTTGCACATAGGACCCGAGACAGTAAAAGAGGTGGTACTGACCGAGTTAGGAACCACAGGAGAAATAGGCTCCAGCAACTCATTCCTAGAAGTGACGTTCTCTCCGTCCTAAGTAACCACATCATTTCCACCACCACCAGATTTCTCCATTTGCTTCGGCTCCTCTTCATCACCATTGACCTTGTCCTCTCCATCAAAAAGATCTTCATCATCATCACCATCAGATTCAAGATACACAACACGTCTCGCAAGAACAATCCCTCTACCAATTTGTTTCGGGCCGATTGTTTAAGGGAAGACAAGTCGCCCTTGGTCTCTGCCCTTCCCTTTGGGCTTCCCCACCTATAAGGGTACACGAAACATCGAAGTTTTACGAGGCGACTTCCTCGGGAAATGCGATAAAGGCAGGTCCTCGAGATCCCATCATCTCTCGCCGAAGCACCTCCGGCTCGTCAACTCTCGACACGCACATGAGTAGATGTCGGACCCATTCAAGGTAACAAATAGGGGCAAGTACATGTACTTTGCAATGAAAAAGCAGTATGTTGTTACCTTCCACTGTCTCCTCCTCGGCTCCCGCTGAACCCCTATCCCTCTTTCAAGGAGAGACTCGGAAGGACCGCCACAGGACTTAGGCTGTAGAACACAAAATTAAAACATTACCTTACTAGTCACCCGAGCCGATCGGTTAAATCAAAAACCGGGAAAACACTTACTTTGGATCAATATTGACCACCAAGAAGGGATAAGACTCAGTAGGAGAAGGAACTTGCCGCTCGGAAGATCGAGGAAATAGCTAAAGGAACTCGGTCCCAAGCGGCGTCACTAGTATGACGGGCATGTCTGTTGGAACTCTTCCCTCGGGATCTTCGTCCAACAAAAGTTTCTTGACACCTTCGGGGAAGAGTCTTATGGCGATGAGGGCTAGCGAGCAAAACCGGCGAGATCACCATTGGTAGCGGTCCCTCTTCGATAATTATCGGCAAAACCAGCGGGGTATAGTGCAGCTTGAGAAGGATCGTAAGTGGACCAGGAGTAGGAGTACATTCGCCTCATTGCGTCTCTCCCTCGGATAAGATTAGAAAGGTGTTGCCATTCCATTGAGCCAAAGCACGGGACTAGCGGATCTTAGAGAGCTTCATACCAAAGCGAACGGCTAGGATCGTACAAAGGAAAGCGCATAAGCTCTAATCGGCCCCTGGTGACGACGGTCGCTTGGTCGAGTGGGAAAACTTCATGACGTCATCCTTATTCAAAACGCCTTTTTGGCCCGACAATAGCCTGACGTCATAGCCATGGAGGTTGAACTCATCCTTCAACTGTTGGATAAACTGCTCATCCGATAAATCTTTACTTGATTCTCTTGTCCAGGTCCCACCATGAAAAGGAGGAAGGATTATCAGAAAAGATGGAATCCGAATCACGATAATCATGCTTAGAAGGGCTCTCAACAAAAAACAAGGAATCAAGCGGTACACCGTCTTCATCAGAAAAGACATAACTCACGCACCTCTTTTCCGTCATAGAAGGAGTTGAAGACGCCATGGAAATTAGTTGAGGAAACAGCAGGGAAAGTGAAGATCGGCCAGAAATCAAATTACGGTGTGATGCAAACGGAAGAGCAGCCCGGACAAAACTTGAGATAATGAGAAAAGAAGGAAGGAAACTGTTGGAAAGTATAACCGATGACAATGAAGAAGAAGCGGAGAAAGCGAGACAAAGAGAGAAAAGAAAGCGCTAAGGAAAGAATGAAAGAGAAACCAAGGTTTAAGGGTCGGACTTATAAACCCCATCTACTTTTCTTAGCGAAGAAGGTAAACGGGTTGCGATAATCCAAGAAGAGTGGGAACAAAATGGCGTGAAACTTAGGCATGATCGAGGACGTGGGAAGACGAGGTGGTTTCTTCCTCGTGTCGATCACACGAGCGGAAGAAGGGGGCATAAATGTAGGTGTAAATAATCCACGGGGGACGGAGGTGGAACAATCCTAGACGATGGCGTACCAAGAGAAACAAGCACTAGAAGTATCAATCGTCTCACCGGATCTAGGCGAGGAAGAGGGCTGAAAGCGGCCGTGAGGTCGACATAAAGGAGAGAAAGTTCGATGTGATGCTCACCAAGGTGCAGGGACAATAAATGCATCTGCTTGCGAGTTGGTGAAGAGATAAGAGGAGATCGGTCAAAGTGAGACTCGGCCGGGGACCTAGAGGCGACATCGGTCATCTCCACCAAACAAGTGACATCGGGTAGTGGGATATCGGATGAGGACATCACTCGGCTCGGCTAGATATCTCGATTTGAGCAAATAAGAATATCGGGTGAAGCATGTTGGTCGCGAGAAGAACATCAAAGGAAGCTACATCGGGCCCAACATCGTAGTATTGATGTATCATCACTGTGACTATAAATAGAGACTATGTAGAGAGGTAAAACCCAAGTAAGAAGAGAAAAGGAGAGCACACCTAGAGTATTGAGAGAAGCATCCATCTTGTAATCACAGACCAAGTTATAAGATCATCCCTTTACCCAGTGGGACGTAGGTAATCAAGAACCACGTATATCTTGTGTTCTTCTACATCTCTTGCTTGTTTACTTCATTGTGTACGTTTGAGATTCATGGGATGTAGTGGTAGGATTTTCCACTACTACAGTTGTTATTTTACTGAAATTGTGTCTGATTGTGATTATATACGTAGGGTCTTGAAAAGTGAAATGTATGTTGTTAATGTAAAAAAAAACGTCGATCACTTGGACTATTCATGTGCGCACACACATACACATGCATGCCTTCATCTCATGTAGAGCTAATGGGTTGGGCATACAACCTATTGGGGGTAGGCTGATGGCACATGTAGAGCTATTGGGTTGGGCATACAATTCATAGCTGATTGGGGAAGGCAAATCTAACTTCTTATGTACACAGTTACCAAGATCGCATTCCCCAATGTGGGACTATTATTTTCAAGTGATAGCGGTTTTAAGGAAGTTCTAACGCTAGAACAAATTGTTACCGCAATCAGAACAAGAAACCAAATCCGTTAACGCAGAAAAGAGGAACACAATGTCATCTTGGGCGGCTAAGTTTGACAAGATTTCTGAATCAAAAGTAAACTTTCTGTGAGAAAAGTAAACTTTCGTTTGTTCCCAGAGCTTAGTTTGTGAGCAGGGTGACTTTATCTAACCGATATATATACTATACAAGTAATTCCTTTCGGTGGTGGTTGTGTATATATATTGTGTTCCTTGTTTAACAAAGACAAATAGTATAAATTTGTAAAGTCGGTACTATTCTCACGGTTACCTTAGGCTATATCTGTGGTCGGTGCTAACCAGAATCAATGCGATTCCTGAAAAATCGTATTTACATCGATTTCTATTCATGATTCTCACACTTGGCGGTCTCATAAGTATATTGGTGCCAAAGTGACCAAATTTACAGTCATTAAAATACTCTTCAGCTCTTACGAAGGAATTTGTTCAGCATAACTTCTCACCGTTGCATGACGCAGAAGTGATTCTTTCACGTTCAGCAAATAGGCCGAGGGAAAGGGGTGAACTTGGTTATCTCGCTACTAAACTTTTCCATAATCTTTCTTATGTGAAACGTCTTGCAATATCTGATTATTGTTTAAAGTTTCTTACCTATCAAGATCGTTTCCTGAGGAATTTGCCTTCATTTTATAATTTGATTCATTTGGAAATAAGGAGTGCAGCCTTGGATGTTGGATATGATAACCGTGATGAGTGTAACCTACAGTGTTGGGTTGTTAGATGAAATAGCATCGTATCCAAGAGGCTCAGCTGACTGCGTATTTCATGTATCTTAAAAGTTAAAACATTTAAATTTACTTTGTTGACAAAATTTGATTGGTATCGTGTCAGCAACTCAAATATCTCTTAGACATGTATTTGTAAAATATCGAATCAGCAACTCAAGTTCGGATGGGTTCTCTGATTGTAAAGCCGTTATCGATGATGTTAAAATTTTTTTTCCGAAAAAGAGGCACACCTTGTTCACATTAATATAACTAGTACGACCGTTGCCACGGTGGGAGGGCCGACCGAAAAAGAATCTGAACATGGGGTTCGTCTGCGATTACTTTCACCCGTTTCGAAAAGAGTGATACTTTTAGCCCGTTTGGAAAAGTGATACTTTCGCCCGTTTGGAAAAGTGATACTTTCGCGTTTCGAGGAAAAAAGTATCATTTTTTCTCAGAAGCGGTATCACTTTTCAGCAAGATGAAAGTATCACTTTTCCCGAAGCGGCCCGAAAGTTTCACTTTTCACGAAACGGGTTGTGAAAGTATCACTTTTCGAAGCGGAAAATTAGTCGATCCATAAACCAAAATATGGATTTGCATGATGTGTTATGCATCCTTTGTAGTGGTTTGTAATGGCTATCATTCAATTTTCGAGAATTATGCCTAAAATTAAAGTATCATTTTTCTTGAAAGCGGAGGAGTACCCGGTTTATTAGTTGGAGCGGAAAATTAGTTGATGTATAAACCAAAATTTTGCTACATAAAGTATTGTGTATCTTTTGTGGTGGTTTGCATAATGGGGTCCTCTTAACCTATATACCCGTATATAGGTTAAAAGAACATTAATTGGCTTTGTTTTAAATTGGGATTAGCAGTTTTTTTTGTTGGAATTAGGAGATTCTTGGTCGCATAAATTTAATCTAATAAATGAGATTATATTACATTAATACCCTTTCTCTTTGCATAAAATTTAATCGAAATCTTTTAAGTCAGTTGTTTTTGGTTCCGCACAATTTTTAGTCGTCATCTTCGTCTTCAGACTCTTCACGCCACCTCCTTGAATAAATAGATGCGTATACAACATTTTTCTTTGAAGCAATTCATCGAGCAGTATGTAAACAACTTAATTATAAAGGTACAAACGTGTGAACAATTGATCAAATTTCCATCAACACACAGTACTATAGATCTGATATACATACCGTAATTAACTTCAAACTTCACTGCTGCTCCCAAGAACAGACACCTTCTAATAACAATGGAGACATATCCATCAACACGCAGTATCAAGAAAAGACACCTTCATGTAGTAAGACTGGACATTGGATCAAAATTTTAACATGGGTATGACTCTAATCTGATCCATAATGATGGGTTTTGATTTAATTTGCAGAAGAAGTTGAAATTTCTATTGGAAGATTTTATCATCCATCATCATCAGCTGATTCAGCTCACTGCTCCGCCATTAATTTTTTAGCTTTAATTTTTTTTATTTTTTATGATATTTAAGTATGACGTGTCACAAGTATAACTGACGTGTTTGGTATTCAATGGTTCTTAGACGCACAGTGGGGACATGACCCATTATATTGCTTGCATGATCGATTCTTTTGTTTACTGTTAGGGGTATTCATGGAATTGTAATTAAGTTATTATTGCAAATTTATGTAATCAAGAATTTTATATTTCCAACTAAAATAACTAAAATCAATGTAAAAAGTACACTATTTAATCAATCTTAACATGTATCCTGGGATACAAGTTAACAAAAACCTGCATAATGAATATACATTTAATTTTCTAAAATTGTGCCTAAAATGATAAATACCTAGAATTTTTAAGTAAAAACTCTAAATTTGATATTGTTGTTTGTGCTCGTTGGATAGATTTTTTTATTAGCTTTCTAACGAGATAAAATTTGTGATTCCAAGGCACGGATTTTTAGATATGTTATATTCAAATTTGGTTGCCAATTATACCCCTGAAAAGATAGGATACACAAAGAGTTATAGTAATTGGACTAAAAGGGAGGGACATTTTTGGTTTTTCAGCATGGACCATTCTCAATCTTTTTGTGGTAATTGATCACTTAAATTTACAAAAAAGTGACCATATAAAGGTCCCCCCTCGCTTCGCTCGGTCGGCCCAATAACCGGATTAGAACTACATGAACTGTTACAAAGAGGACTGTTACAGTTTACAGGGTTATACATACTGGCCGGGGAATTTTTGAACGAAATCAGACAGGGGGAACTAAGTATCACTACCACCACTGGTTTGACAAGGAACGAAGAAGAATCCATTTCCATCATTTTTTTGCTCTTAGACTGCTACTGTGTACTTCAGGAAATTTTAAGACTGTAAACATTTTTTTGGGGTGTATTTGTTGCAGCATATATCTGTGTTGTGTTAGTTCCTAGAGTTGACAGCATATATCTTTGAAACAGAGCCAGGTTAATCATGATATAGTAGTAACCTTCAGTTATTTACAAATTGGCCCAATATTTTATACATCGAGGAACGTCAATATCTAACAGGCCACAGGTTTCTAGTAACCGACAAATTTATGTTCTTAATATAGAACCCTAATTTGGGGCATACACAAAAATTTGGGGGCATACGGAATAAGACAAAAAAGGGTGCTAATAGTATTTTTAGGGTGGCCCTTATCCCCTCTTTTCAAAAATGCGAAAATACCCTTCTGAGATTAGTGTTAAATTAGTGTTAATTTGATTAATTAGTTGTTAATGATTGTAGTTAGTTTAGTGTTAATTTAGGAGAATAATTATCTTTTTAAAGATAATTAGTGACTTATTTTAGACAAAGAAGAAGGAGGAAAGAAGAAGGGAAGGAGGAATTTTTTTTTTTTTTTTTTCTTTGTGATCTTTGTGATTATTGAGAGATGTGTGATACAAATTCGTGAGAGCAAGGTGAATCTTCATCACGTAAAGCTAACATATCAATTACGATGGAGATCAGGAGATGGCTTATTTGTTGGATTATGAAAATAATTTTACCCAAACTCAATTTCAAACTCAAACTTTTTCTCAAGCTCAAGATGATGACTTTTTGGAGCCAAATCCAGAAGATGAGTACATGGATGAGGAACCCAATGCTAATAATACATAGGTATGGTTGTAGGCGTTGTTTAATGTCCGCTTTGTAGCTTGAATTCACCAAAGTTTTGATTTTTTATGTAATTCGAGCGCATATGAGTTAGGTTCGGCGAGATAATTTGTATCTTAGAACCTTGATAAATAGAGCAGTTCGGCTTATAATTTTAGTCCCCAATAAGCCCGAACGCATATATGACAAGTAGTTCGGCTTTTCAATTCAAACACGAATGAGGAACTTTAAAGATCGGCTTTCAAATAGTATTGAATCCAGCCGAACCTAACCCCAAACGATAGTGAAGTCTACCAATGGAGAACATTAAGGTCAAAATTAAACTCATTCAAATCAATGAGATATTAGCGTCAACTTCAAGAAGCGAAAAAGCGAAAACAATGCAAAAGAATGAGGCCATTCCGACATCGGACGAAGAAGTTATGGCCAAAATAAAATCTAAAAACTTGAGTGTCTGAGATAAGTTAATTTGATAACTCATCATCACGAGTTAGCCGAACTGGAGCCTTAAAATCAAGATTTTCAGAGTGTTTACAGAGATAAGTTCGGCTTAAAAGTAATCTAATCGAGTTAGCCGAACCCGACAACCACACAGGGTAAATTTCACTTGTTAGGTTGGTAGGAAAGGTTGGCAAGGTATTAGCCGATCCCGACCTTTGCCTGGGACATGTTTGGACGCAAAATTGACTTTTATCTCAAGGAGAAACGGTTTGGAAGGATTCTAAAGCCTAACTTTGAGAGCTCTATATAAGAAAATCCTTAGAAAGAGATCTTTCGATTTTTATCATCTCTTTACACCACATTTTATCATTCATATTATCTTTCATCATAAAAAATACATCCAAGGTCTAAAGCGACATTGCATCAATTTTGAGAAGAAAAATCAAGTTAGAGGTTCGCGATCACCACCATATTCATCATCCCGTCCTCCCCTCCACCACCATCTTCATGATCACCTCATACTACACCCTTATTTTCGTCATTATCAACCTCTTGTTCTCTGAAAACATCCACCCGTGTCATTTCGTCCTTTTCCCACTGCATGCAAGTTTTTGGTGCCACCACCTCGAGGTTTGAGTTCTTGAATTATAAGGAGTCACTTCCATTGTTCTCCCTTTTAAGCTTCTCTTTGATTTTCGGATAGGTGCTAAAAAAAATGATACCTTAATTAATTTTCCAAACTAAATAAATATGACTCTACTAAACATGTGATAAGTCACTATAAATGGACAAGTTTATGTGAAACTATTGCCATACACAGAGTAAAGTTAGCACATTGATACTTATCAAAATGAGCCGAACAATGTGCCCTTTGATTCGACTGGACATTATCATACAAAAATATTATAAGGCAAACACAAAGGTTGGGCGCACCCATTTTTCAAAACATAAGCGAATTTCTTAATCTGTAAAAAAAGAAGTTCGGCTGCTAAATTTCAGCAGACACTACTCTGGAACTTCAAAACCCGGAGGAATCATCGATTACATGTTGAAATCAACGAAATACGAAAAACCAAGCAATGGGTTTTGTGGAAATACCTTTCTATGTGCAATTTTAAAAATCGGAGCTCTGTTTCTCGCTCTCAATACCAATCAATCCACTATTCTCTTCATCACCATCTTTTAAAAACCTAGATTGAGATGCTACGAAGCAACACCGAGATTCGCACCATATTTCAGGGCATCGCTTAACACGAGGTGTCATTAATTTGTTTAATCGAGAACTTAATCGAACAAAATTTTAGGAATTTTGTTTGTGTTTTGGAGAAGAAGATGAGAAGAAGAGTGTGAGAGAAGGGTAGTGAGTTAATTAGTGGGTGGTTAGTTAATTGGGGATGGGTTAATTAGTGGGAGAGTTTTAGGATTAGAATTTAATTAAGTGGAAGGGTAGTAATGTAATTTAAACAGGTTGGGGTATTATAGTAACTTAAGCATCATTATGGCAGCCCTTATAATTTTGCATTGGGTGCCATAATATCTCGTATGCCCCCAAATTTTTTTGTATGCCCCAAATTAGGGTTCTTAATATATGCTCATATTCAAGCTCACATAAGCCCAGAGTGAATAGTGATATATTTTCTTTGTTCATTAAAGTACTCCATTCGTCGACTTCCCGTGTTTAATACGGCGACTACTCCATTCATGATCAGTAAAAAAGTTATTAAGAAGAAAACAACGGTTCACCAAGCGCATGAACAGTAGTTACAATCAAATTCGGACCAACGGATGATACCTGCACATCTATGGGAGGTGGGGGCAGCATTGGTGGTCTCCTTCTTCTCTGCCTTCTTGTATTAGGCTTTCTTGTATTAGGAATTTGATCACTGTCTGTGGGCTAGATTAGTTCCACTCTCTTTTTTGTTTGTTCTGCAATTTTTTGTCTTTGCCATGTCCAAAAAAATAAGTATGTGGGCTAAAACACTAGGATGGATTAGAAATTATTTTCTAGAGAGATAAAAAAATGTCACTAACTAAAGATCCCTTGAAACACAGGTTTTTAGTAGGTTTTAGAAATTTGGGGTGGCTGGAACACCCCCAGCCAGCCCGGCAGTTCAGTCACCGGATAGAATCACTGCTGT
>JAJJWW010000166.1:0-20956 GCA_023531295.1 Papaver armeniacum
GTGATGTTAAATTCTCCCTAATCTCTCATGCTCCCTCATGACCCAGATCTCTTTATATAACAAGGAACAAGAAATCTTGCGATGAAGTCCCCAATTCTTCTCATTGCCTAGGAATAAAATCTTTCCATTTTACGGGATTATTTCCTTCTTCATCTGCTTCTACGTTGCGTAGCAGGCTAACACTCGGACCACAACACGTTCCATAAACAAGCTGGCAGAAGGATTAATATTCACGCAACCACCACGAAATCCGTGGAAACACTTCACTGTTGGCGTGCTGCCTTTTGTTTTCTTCTCTCAGTTAAATAGCCAATTTTAAGCTGAAAAAAAATCAACCCGTACCACTGTTCGCTCGGTCAAGTTATCCCGATGAATATAAGCCATTAGTCTCCTTCTATCATGCCCAAAATACGAACATAAAATCTTCAATGGCCCTTACAATTTTCCTTAAAAATAAAAACTCAAATGATGAAGATGGGTACGATGGATAAATGGGCTATATAATAGCCATGGGTGCCCCATAGCAAAAGTGGTCAGGTATAGCAATTGTCCTCCCGGGGGTGCTCGCATAATTTTTCGGCGATTTTTTTCCAAAATGTTTATTTCCAAAAATACCTACAAACACACAAAACACCATAATAGGAGTACAAACTTAATCTTAATCGATACGAAACATTGAGGACAAATTAGACACATAAATGCGTCTATCAAATACCCCAAACATATTATTTTTCTAGTCCTCGAGCAAAACTAATAAAATAAAATTCTAACTCACTGGTGGCCCGGTGACCGAGTTAATCTCGGGAGAGTTTGCAGTGTACCCACAACATTACGCGAGACCCTAGCTATCTCGCGAGAACCTTGGAAGGCACTAAAGAATCTCCTTGGTTGGCATACTTATTGACTACGGGAGGAAGTACCACGATGCAAAAATTTCAATTATTTGGCTACGAGTTTTGCACTCAAGCATACTAAAATTCATATAAAGTGACAAGCTCACTCGGATAGTTTGGACATCATAGGCCGGAGTCAACCAATCACATGGATAGATTAAGAAGATGGGTGTAGAAAAACGTGGATGATGTTGACTAAGGTGAACCTATCCTAATGGACTAAAGATAAAGTCTGGACTAATGTCAACACCTGGCCAATCTGAAGACCAGGTGGTGAGTAATCCTAACTCTAGGTCAACTCATTGCATATACTGGTACGGTGGAGGTCGACTTTATTTATTTATTAGGTTGGTCTTAGTAATCTTTTTTTTTTTTTTTTTTTTTTTTTTTGTTGTTGTTGTTGTATCTCGGTCGCTCTGTTCCCACCAGCAATGGTAAAAAGAAAAGAAAAAAGAAGTTATCGGGATTCTTTCGATGTTTCCATCACGAGGATATGGCGAAACTACCATGTTTTCTTTTAACACACAGAGCTCGTGCTTTTATGAATACACTATTCTAGATGTTTCCATCTAATCAGATTGGTTCCTCAACTCCTATGACCAAAATGTTTCCATCCACTTAGATTGGTTAGTGCCGACCTTAATAAACATAAATTTCTAGGCTCTGGAGTTTATTTATCGCAACTAAAAGCTAACAAAAAGTTTCTTCCCCACCCCCCAAACTTAAATCTAACATTGTCCTCAATGTTTCTAATGAAAGAGCAATACAAAAGTAAAGTATCATGAGAATCAGCAAAGAGAAGTCGGAAAGATAGTACCATGGGTGAAAGAGAAATCAAAAACTAATATACAACATACAATCGCCTCGATGGTCAATCAAGGGTAAAAACAGGGTCTCGGAGGGACCTCCTTGAGATCACCTGTAGGAAGGGCTCTAAAAAGGGTTTCAATCTCTGACCGTTAACCTTCGAAGAACTACTACCCGTCCGGTGTCTCGATCTCACATCTCCATTAGGAAATACAATACGAAACAATAAAAGGACCGATCCACCGAGAACGTAACTTCAGGGGAAAGATATAAGCGGGTATCATACGGAGTAAGAACTTTTGACCTGGAGAAAATGACTTCCTTAAAATATTTCTATCATGCACAAGTTTCATTTTGTTCTTATACTCCTTATCACTATCGTAACGTCTATACGAATCTCTTCCAACTCATTGAGCCGGGAGTTTCTACGGGCTCTGCCTTGTCAAGTGAAAAAGTTGAAAGCTGTTTAACAGCCCAATAAGCTCTATGTTCTAACTCTCAATGAGGTAAATGACATGCCTTTCCATACACAAGCCGATGGGCGACATTCCAATGGGGGTTTTAAGCACATGATGCGGTAAGCCCATAAGGCATCAGTTAACCACTGGCGGCAAGTCTTTAGATTAGGATTACTTGTTTTCTCTAATATACGTTTTATATCCCTATTGGAAACCTCACCGACCACTAGTCCGTGGATGATATGGGGGGCTACCTTATGTGTAATACCATATTTCTTCATCAAAATCTTAAAAGGTCCATTACAAAGTGCGACCCTCCATCACTAATTATAGCTCGCGGTGTACCAAAACGTGTAAGTATATTATTTTCAAGAACTCAATCACAACCCTATGGTCATTGGTTTACACGCAACCACCTCAATCCCATAGAGACATAGTCTACAATGACAAGGATGTATAGGTTACCAAAAGAATTAGGGAAACGGACCCATAAAGTCAATACCCCACACATCAAAGACCTCGACAACTAAAATAGGGTTCAAGGGCATCATGTTCCTACGGAAATGGTTCTAATTTAAAGCAACGTTCACAATTAACACAGTAATTATGCAAGTCTTTAAACAATGAATGCCGATAGAATCCACACTGCAATATCTTAGCAAAGAGTCTTCTTAGCACTAAAAGTGACCCCCACAAGCATGATCATGACAAAGGAAATAATCTTTGTGGTCACTCTAGGAGTATACATCTCCTAATAATCTGGTCTGGACAATACTTAAACAAATAAGGATCATCCCAAAAAAAAGTGCTTAACCTCGGCTAAAAACCTAGAAACCATCTTGTTTACCCCAATGTTGGGGCATTCACCAAAAGAACAAGATAGTTCACTATATTCGCATACCAAGGTAATTGGGTAACAAAGAAACGATTTGTTCATCGGGAAAACTATCCCTAGGGGAGGAGAATCATCGGGGTAGCCTGACAATCCTGAGACAAGTGGTTACGCTACTACATTTTCTGCGCACCTTTTTGTTTCTAATGTCTAAGGAAAATTCCCGTAACAAGAGGATCCATTTAATCAATCTAGGTTTAGTATCCTTCTTGGAAAGAAGATACTTCCAAGCAGCATGATCGGGTGAAGATTATGACCTTAGAACCTAAGAGATAGGAGTCCTAAACTTGTCAAAGGCAAACCTGATGGCTAGCAGTTCCTTCTTCGTAGTGGTATAGTTCAACTGGGCATCATTGCAGTTTTGCTAGCATAGTAAATCACATGAAGTAATTTGTTTTCTCGCTGACCTAGCACAACACCAATATGTCCAAGCATCGCATGATCTCAGGTAGGTTCAGTTAGGTGCCTGGACTATGGGGGGCGGTAGTAAGTAAAGTCTTAAACTTCTCAAAAGCCTCTAAACAAGCATCATCAAAGACAAACTTAACATCTTTTGCAAGCAAATTGAAAAGAGGTCTAGAAATCAAGCTAAAATCTTTAATGAATCGTAAAAACTTGCATGCCCTAAGAATGACCTAATATCTCTTACGGTTTTTGGGACCTGTAAAAAGTCTTGATAAGGTCAACTTTGGCTTTATCTACCTCTATACCCTTAGAAGATACGTATGCTTACAACAATTCTGATCGAACCATGAAATGACATTTTCTCCCAATTAAAGCACTAGATTATTTTCCTTACACCTAGTCAAAACTAATGACAAATGGTGCAAGCACTCATCGAAAGATGAACCAAACAACTTTGAAAAATCATCCATAAAGACCTCACAGAATCGTTTCTACCATGTCGAAAAATATGCTCATCATGCAACGGCGAAAAGTCGCGGGCGTTTGTAATATCCCCATTTCCGGTTTGTATCTTTACTATATGGGCAGGTTCCCATATTAAGTTAAGCCCATTAACGATATATCGTGTCCATTTATAAATATTTTAGGGTTTATTAAGAAAGAGTAAAGAAAATGAATGGGTAGCGTTATAGATAGATGAGGAAGGTTCCCGTCGAAAGCCAGAGGATGCCAAGATATGAAGATGATGATCGGCGGGGGTGCTAGTATTCTCGTGTATTGGGCATCTACGAGACCTCGATTTCAATGGTAGATTCATGGCTTCTTGCGATAGCATCTTCTGCGGGACTAAGGCAAGTTTACTTGATCTCCTTGTCAATGTTGGTTATAAGGATTTAATTTGGTAGTTCATAATCTCAAAATTTACTTAGGTTTAATCATTACTTATTTTCTAATGTTAAGTGATGCTTGATTTAATCTTCTTTGTGTTTGCGTCCTTGTATGGTGTTTGGGTATATCTAAATAGCAAGCAATTATCTTGTTCTAGGGCTTACCTTTGAATCTACTTTTGGTCACGATGAGTTTGGTAACCAATTAATCTATTGTTTGTTAACATGCCTCGAGATTAAATGACGGGTTGGTTTGTATTTGGTTGATGTGCATGTGTTCTGGTAGACTAGAGCAAACAAATTTAGGAGTAAAAATCTATTTGCACTAATGGGTTTTCTTACTTCTTCGAGGAGTTAATTAGGGGTTAAATTGGTCTGCTTGTTAAGCTTTAATCATAATAGATATACTATACATCACAGCTTATTAGAATACTAAATATTGATATTAGGTTTCCTATTGTGATAAATCGTTGTGCTAAACTAGTTATTATGGTCTCTTGTAGATTAATTGTTGAAGCTAGGGGCTAAATTGTTTACGCTCGTTACGCTTTAATTGTATGTTATCGAGTTCGAGTTCTCTACATCTTTGATGTTTGATGTAGTGACTTTGTGGACCTGGTGTTAACGTGCATAGGTCTTGTATTTGTTATTACGCATTTCCTTTGAGTTGAATAAAGGGAATGGATGCATCTGAAATGAGACTGAGATGTGTTTGTGAGTTATAAGCTCTAGTCATAGTTGACCTGCTCAAAGGTTAGTCGTCAAATCTTAATTTAGTGGATTTGTTCAGATGGTAAGATAGACTAATGATGTGTGCGAGAGTTTAAGAGGTTTCATTGTACTTGGATAGGTCCCCATGTACTAATAGGGTTTGAGGTCTTGTTGTTCTAATATACACACTAGGATACTAATTTGTTGATCATATTTTGACGTTATTGCTTTTGAAATTCTAAATTTCTGTCTTGTGTGGTTGTACAGATAAAACTGAGTTTATTCTCATTGTTATAATAATATGATGCACGCAGTATTTTCGTTGTCATGTAATTTCATGTGGACTATAGGATTAATTTTTATATCCTTCCTTGAATCGGCGACCCAGTGAACTTGTTTGGAGTTTAACTCCCGTGGACAAATTTTTCAGGTGTTAGCAATTGAAAGATAAAACGACCTTCAAATTTTCGGTGGTTTCGTAGCTGAGTGGATGGTTACTTCTACTATGTCAACGTCTCATCAGTTTGATATTCAAAGCATGTAGTAATGAGGAGTGGGGTGTGGGCGGTTGGGTCGAGAACATTGTGTATTTGTATTTTTTTCTATTTTGTTGATTTAAATAATCGAGCTGAAAAAAAAAAAGCTAGTTATCCGTTTGGCAACAGCAGTTATCTGTGTTTTCAATTAATCGAAATAAATAATCGGTACAAATGTGCCGGGCTTACGAAATTTAGGAGGGTTGTCACGGTTGGTATTGAGCTTAGGTTAGAGAACCTTTAGGACTTGGGGTGTGAGCCTTGGACATTTTCGTTTTATTTCTTTATACCATTTCTTTTATAGTATTACTGCATTTAGTTAATATAGAGTTGTGGTCTTTATGAATACCACAACAATAACTTTGAAAAATTAAAGATTTATCATGATTTATATTTTAAGTAGTTTGGTTGATGGTATGTTCAACGATAAATAAGTTTACAGTAACCTACTTAGCCAGATTTATAGCACCAACGGGTTAGTTGTAAATTTTCACAGCTATACGTTAGTGGGGGCGATTTAGGCCTATGAAGTAAAAATAATACTGATAGTGATCTAATATTTACTAATTAATTATTGAATTTTATCAAGTTTAATGACTTTATTGGTTAACACGCATGCGTCGCCCTTACTTGGTTAGATTATTGTTGGTCGTTGGTGCTGTGTTGAAGTGGTGTGCCCACTGGCCTTTTGGTGTGTCCATAGGCTCATGCATGGTGGTATGTTGAAATGGTGTGTTCGTTGGCCTCTTGGTGTGTCCGTTGGCCTCATACATGGTGTTGTGTACGCCGAATATCCAATTCCTTACTAAAGGATTGAAACGAGTGTGGATATGTTCCCAGAATATAAACGTTCAAAGACATATACGTTTTGCATACGGGCGTGGTCTTATGATCATGGTCCCTAACTGGGAAGAGTTATGGGATGTGTTAGTACATCTATGTGTTAGGGTTGGAGTACCAGGATATTTCCTAATTGGTAAATCTTTGAGATATGTATACTTTGTGGCCTAATGCATTTTCCTTTTGTTGTTTTGTTGTTATTGTGCCTGCTTTTGTGTTCCTATTGTTAGTATTTCTGCATATTTACTTCGTCTAGCGGCATATCATGCGCTCAACATGTCCTGTCTGTTGTAATTATATTGGATGTGTTCTTAAATTTTGTAGTTAATCTCTTTTTCATGCATATAGATTTTATAGTGGATTGTAGGGTTAAAAGTATCATATATAGAAGTGATAAAAATAATGACCAAGTGAATCTGTGTTCATGGTCACGGCACATGATGGTGTATTCGGGATGGATTGTATTCTTTTCGATTTTGTTCAAATAAATTAGTTGCGAAGAAAATCATCTTGGTGGAGCTCGATCCATTGGGGGCACTAATGTAGACGTCATGTTGCTACATTAGACAAATTAGACAAATAAAGTCTAATATGGAACTTGTTGAGAAGATTCTTAAGTTACGATGGAGTTGCGACATAGATTTATTTACTTGTTTATTTTGATGAATTATATCATTGAGTAATAAAAGGGTTAAGGATTACCCCTATCATAGGAGAATTATTTTGGTTCTAGTTGAGTGGTAAATAAATTTCATTTCGTTAAAGATTGATCATTTAGTAGAATATTGAGTATCTTTATTTAAATCGGGTAGAAATAAGGAATAAATTAGTATCCTTGATGAGAGCTATATTGTTCTAATAAAAAGAAGGAACATCTAAGTAGAGGGCACTACCTTATAGCTAAATTTCCAAGGATTGTATTAGAATGTAGTTTTTGGTTTGGCTAAGGAGATAGTTGATTAGTGCAAAGGAATAAAAATTATACAGAACGTTTTTAGCTTCTGTTAGATTGAGTCCTTTATCTTTTTATTTTATTTTTATCTTCTTAGGATTGTCATTAGTTGTTATTGTTGTTTTGCTATCTAGTTTTTCAAATTTTAGGGTTTGGAACCTTTTTAATTGGGATTTGAGACGTTTCGGTGTCTGCAGTGGCATCTATGAAAATTAAAGGCAAGCCTAAATTTAGGAAGATTACTGCATCCACCAACCATGAACAGAGGTTTGAATTATGTGAATTAGAGTAATGTATTCTTGATATCCATTTTTTGACATGTTTGTGTGCTAATTTCAGTTGATTGTTAACTATCTTCAATTTATAAACCTCGGATGTGTGCATTTCAGGATGCTTGGCTGTGTAGCTTAAACTATGATTAAGTGAAATCGTAGTTGATCAACATATATGTAGTATGAACCCGACCTATAAATTCACTTTAATATGATTTTGGTTGGTAAAGTTTGACTATAACAAAAGTTTAAGTAGAGGTGTTTAAGTAGAGGCGTTAATGAAACTCATTAGGGTTTTAAGGTCAACAGAGAAAACTCAAAAAACAAAAAACAAAAAAAAAAGTAATTAGGTGATTGATTTTTATAATTTAGACATTGGTCTGCTTTGAACCAAAAATCATCTTCGTGGAGAACATTCCCATAAATATCATAGAAAACATTTTTCCACGGTTTGTGTACTTATATACTAGTTAGTGTAACTTGCTAAGAAGTACATTTAGTTATTAACATTTATACCCAGTAGCTACATACAAACATACAATAAATTTATATGAGCATATCTTTATGTGGATAATGTTGTTCTTAGTTAAGACCATATGATTAAGTGACTTGAAATTGTGATCTTCCTTCATAATGTACTGAGTGGTTTTTCATACCATGATTAATGAGGAGAATGGATTTTTGAATTGTCACTTGGGGGATGGTAGTAGGGTTCGATAGTGGTAAGCGGTATGTGGAATAGTTATTTCGTTGTTATGATCTCAACGCCGCTTATGACCTCAGTTCGCACTACCTAGTTTATGGTGGTATATAGAAACGAACAATCTAGCTAATTGTGAAATGGACTTAGAAGTGGGAAGGATGTCTAATGTGTCACCGTGCTATTTCTAAGGAAATATTTGTTTGTTAATACGTGGATGAATATATGTATTTTCATCACGTTTTGCGATTATTGAGTTTGGGGTGTTGTCTTGCAAGTTGATTCAATTTCTTTGTTGTGGGTAGATGTAGAAATAACAATTAAATATTTGTTTTACATTCGATATTTTGCTTGTGATCTAGTTGAAATGCTATTGATATCTTGATTGTCCGCGTGGGTTAAGTGAATTTATATTATATAATCTGATGATGTGTTTAGATAGGTTTGTTTCGGCAGGTAACATGATAAGCTGGGTATAGGAATTTTAGATCCTGGCCAATCTTTCGTGGCTCATAGCGTGATTGTGGTACATTGGATTAGCCCTTTAAATCTTGTCAGTAGGTTACATAGTTATTGAAGAAACCTATTATAGGGGCTCCAAACATTTGGTTTTGAGGGCTCACAAGATGACAAAATCGGGTTATGAAATAGTAATCAACAAAACCCCATATCTAACTATTTTTTGTAATGACTAAAATACCCTCCATGAATTATAAAATTAAATTTATTATCTTTTCTTTCTCTTTTCATTCATAAATCATGATGAAAATGATGATCATATACAAAAAACTAAATCTATTGTCTTCTCATTCTCTTTTCATTCATAAATCATGATGAAGATGATGATCATAAAAAAACCTATTATTTTTCTTTCTCTCTTCTTCTTCTCCGTCGTGATGAAGATGACGATCATAAACAAAAACCATTAAGAAAACCCATCACTTATTTTTGCAAAAAACAGTTTCAGTACTGTCTACGGTTGGGAAAATTCATGCTTCCAATCAGTAGACGGTCCGATACTTCTGGGTTGGGAAAATTCATATTTCCCCACCGTAGTCATTTTACTGTTGGGAAAATTCATACTTCCCAAAGTACGAGTCGATCTATTGGTGGGAAAATTCATATTTCCCCACCGTAGATCTAATCTTCGCTTGGGAAAATTCATATTTCCCAACCGTAGACAGTTCTGAAACTGTTTTTTCAAAAACCCAATTCGATCGATTTCGCTTTTTTTTTTTTTTGAAAAGTGGGTTTTTCATTAAATACTCAAAGTTGAACTTCTCTTGGGTACCTAGTCCCCACCGATTGAAACCAATTAAATAAGATGGGTTTTTGATTTTTACCTTATTGAAGTCATTGCGGGTGGATTAAATGGTGTTAATCGATAATGAATTATTTTGAGAATTGACGATTAATCGAAGAAATAAGCGATGGAGGTGATGGGGAAGAAGAAAATGGAAGAATTAAAGGAGAGGAATGAAAACAAATTAGTTTTAGGTTTTCAATATTTAATATGTTAAGGGTATTTTAGTATTTTCTTATGAATTAGGTCCCCTTATCTTCATTGTAGGATATTTGAATCCTTAGGAGCCCTCAAAACTCTTTTCTTGGAGCCCCTATAATAGGTTTCTTATTGAATATGTGAATGGATGATGGATTGAGCATTATGGTTAGTGGTGGGAAAATGGGTTGAAAGGTTGTGATCCTTTTTGTGAATATTATTAATTTAGTGCGGTCCACCTATACTTTGAGGTTATCACCAAGTCCCTTGATTGGAGTGGAGCTCCTGTTAGCACTAGTCTAATGATTAAAGGAGATTAGTTAATTTCATATACTACAGAGGGGTTAGAGTCTTAACTGTCAGTGGAGACTGAAAATGAACTAAGCTAAACCGGTAACCGGTTAGTTATGATAATCATGGGATCGGTAGTGGAAATGTGACAAAATGTTGAGACTTTGTCTTAGCATCAAAATGTAACAGCAAGTACTATGTCTAACTGTTAGCTAGTTGCAGGAGGTCAAAATGTTGAGACTTAAAACTGTTAACTTAAACGAAATTTTGTCAGCTAGCTTAGAATGATTGTGGGCTCGAAGGTGGTGATTTATCTACAAAGTAATCACATATTGACCCAGAAGCCTTATGT
Source organism: Papaver armeniacum (assembly GCA_023531295.1). Lineage (NCBI taxonomy): Eukaryota > Viridiplantae > Streptophyta > Magnoliopsida > Ranunculales > Papaveraceae > Papaver > Papaver armeniacum. The sequence continues at coordinate 10,498 of JAJJWW010000166.1, forward strand.
AGGTCTCCAATCTCATTCCGAAAAAGAAAGTTGGCCTTATGTAGGTCTAAAATATCATTTCCCATAAGGAAACTTGATACAGGGGATGCCTTCTCAAACACCGTCATATATGCTGAGTACAGCCTTATATTATACATAGGTGAGTGAGTCGTTGCGGATATGTTCTGAATTCACTTTGCGTGATTACGGACAAGTTCTTATACAGTTTTAAGTTAGGATCTTATAGCTTGATAGGGGACTTGAATTACTGATAATTTTTGTGAATTAGGGAAGATCCTGTTTTCTTAAAAGTGGTGTGATGAGTGCTCTTTCACTTGTAGCCCTACCTGCTATACTTGATCATTTTTGGATATCTACTATAGTTGGTGAGAATTATTACTGTTGGAAGGTGGGGAGAATATGACACTGGTGTATTTTTACCAACGGATTCGATGGAGTTTAAAAGAATTTCGAAATTTGCTCCAAGTTTTACTGGATGTCTTCTCGTGGTAAGTAGGATTGAGATGTGGTTACCACCGCAGAATTACTGTATATAAAATGTAGACATTAATGAATGAGCTGATAGTGCAAGCGAATGCCGTTTTTGACGCGGAGAAAATTTCAAAGCCAAAGGGCTACTGATTAGTGATTATAGAATATACCTGGGTATGGTGCAGGTTCATTTACAAGAGGAACAAGATATATTTTGGAACATGAAAAGATTAGGGTGTTTTCACATACATCTTGGGAGACAAGTAAGGCAGCTGACTTCGAGGGCGAAGTCATTTGTCAAGGAGGATAGACTGTAATATCCCCATTTCCGGTTTGTATCTTTACTATATGGTCAGGTGCCCATATTAAGTTAAGCCCATTAACGGTATATCGTGTCCATTTATAAATATTTCAGGGTTTATTAAGAAAGAGTAAAGAAAATGAATGGGTAGCGTTATAGATAGAGGAGGAAGGTTCCCGTCGAAAGCTAGAGGATGCCAAGATGTGAAGATGATGATCGGCGGGGGTGCTAGGATTCTCCTGTATTGGGCATCTACGAGACCTCGATTTCAATGGTAGATTCATGGCTTCTTGCGATAGCATCTTCTGCGGGACTAAGGCAAGTTTACTTGATCTCCTTGTCAATGTTGGTTATAAGGATTTAATTTGGTAGTTCATAATCTCAAAATTTACTTAGGTTTAATCAATACTTATTTTACGATGTTAGTAATGATTGATTTAATTCCGTGTCTGCGTCCTTGTATGGTGTTTGGGTATATCTAAATAGCAAGCAATTAAACTGTTCTAGGGCTTACCTTTGAATCTACTTTTAGTCACGATGAGTTTGGTAACCAATTAATCTATTGTTTGTTAACATGCCTCGAGATTAAATGACGGGTTGGTTTGTATTTGGTTGATGTGCATGTGTTCTGGTAGACTAGAGCAAACAAATTTAGGAGTAAAAATCTGTTTGCACTAATGGGTTTTCTTACTTCTTCGAGGAGTTAATTAGGGTTTAAATTGGTGCCTTGTTAAGCTTTAATCATAATAGATATACTATACATCACAGACTTATTTAGAATACTAAATATTGATATTAGGTTTCCTATTGTGATAAATGTTTGCTAAACTAGTTACTATGGTCTCTTGTAGATTAATTGTTGAAGCTAGGGGATAAATTGTTCCGTTTCGTTACACTTTAATTGTATGTTATCGATTTCGAGTTCTCAACATCTTTGATGTTTGATGTAAATGACTTTGTGGACCAGGTGTTAACGTGCATAGGTCTTGTATTTGTTATTGCCGCATTTCCTTTGAGTTGAATAAAGGGAATGGATGCATCCTGAAATGAGACTGAGATGTGTTTGACAGTTATAAGCTCTAGTCATAGTTGACCTTTGGTAGGCCTCGAAGATGGGTAAATTATATGGCCTACGGTAATACCGCAAGTGCACGGTGTCTTGGTTGTAGAACTGGGCACGTACGAGTCGATCCACAGAGACGAGGGGTGCTTTGATGTGTGATCTAAGGCTGCTTAACTGAATTCTAAGTGAGGTAACAATATGACAACAGATGTTTTGCCGATACGGCTGAATAATTAAATGTGATCCTAAACTAAGGTATAAAACAGAAATAGAATGTGTGCTTAGGTTATCAATTCCACCACTAACTCATGTGATGTGTCAACTAGTTGGAAGCTTCTTGTTCCTATGGCAGACAAGGGTAGTTTGTCAATTCTACCACTTATCTAAAGGGTTTCACCTAGTGACATTTCAATTACTGACTAAGGGTACTAACCTGAGCATTAGTTATCTAATTAAGTATAACTAATCAAAGGAATTAGCCTATAACTCTAAGGATTGAGTACTGCAAACATCATCATCACGGGGTTTTCTTCTGATGCATCCATGGCATTGGTATGCCTTTGTGAGATAATGTGTTGGATGCTAAGATTGAAATTATCATTAAATTTAAGCACTCAAGATAACTCAAACTAGAGTTGAATCCATACATGGAATTAGGGTTTCATGAAACCCTAGCAACTAAATTAAAACATGTAAAACAACACAAATTAAACCTAATTGACACACTGGCTAACCCAGGCGTGCCCTCTATCAACACCCATCACTCATATTTATACATGCACAGCTCCAAAATAATTCCAAACCCTAATTCATTATAAAATGAAATTAATTGAAAAACAATGCAACCCATACTCTGATTCGCCTTCCTCTTCTGTCTAATCGCCTCAGAGGACTCCATGCGTCGGTTGTGGCTAACCCTAGCTCTAGTTTTCTCTAGGTTAGCTTCTAAGGTTAAGAGAAGCTAAGGGAGAGAAAACTAGCTCTGCAGAGGTGGTGCGGGCAGAGACGGTGTAGCCGATGGGGAGTTGTTGATGGAGGTGAGAGCGGGGCATTGCGGGATGGCTCCGCACGGGCGTGGGAAGAAGGAGGTGGAGGTGAGGGTTTTGCGTGAGAGCTCGTGGGAGAGGAAAGAGAAGGTGAGGAAGGGAAATGGTAGAGTCGATTAGGGGTATAGGGTTAGGTAGATTTGTCAGGAGGCGGGTGCGGCTACGGTCGACGTGGGGAAGGCTGCAGCCGAGCATTGGATCTAATGGAGAAGATCCGAACGGCCGAGGATGGTAAGCGGTTTTGGTATGATCTGGTGTTGAGCGGAGTATCGAACATCGATGCTAGTGGGAGCAGCGACCGTAGGATGTAGAAGATCGAAATCTCGACGGCTTGGAGTGGACGGGCTCGGATCCGGTCGCGGGTCGGGACTAGCTCAAGCCCATGTCTTGTAGATGAGTTGCTACTTGTTGGGTTGCAACTGTTGCGCGCGCGGGCTTTGGCTTTCTGCTCCATAGATGCTCGACTCCAATTCTTCGCTCTTTGGCTCCTCAAATTCTCCGAGCTTTATTTATTACCTAAAAACACAAAATTAATTAATACAAATATTTATTCTTGAAAACAAGGAAAACCTGAGAACATGGATAATATCGATTTCTAAGCGCAAAAGATGAGTAAAATGCCAATAAATAGATGTATAAATATGCACTATTTGGCACTCATCAAATACCCCCAAACCCGAATTTTACTTGTCCTCAAGTGAAATTTAAATTAAGAAATCCTAACTATACCCCTGTCTGCAGTCTCTCGAATGCATTTAGCGTATGCACTAAGCCTTTAAACCCCTAGGTGTCCTAGTGGACAGGAGTTGTAGTCTCGTGAGGGTTTACAAGAGGTGTACCCACAAAACCTTCTCCAACTTGAGTGTAAAAAGAGTCTCAAGCCTCCAAGAAGCTATGAGGACATAGAGTTTCGCATGCTAGTAACAAGAAGTTAGAACTATCAAAGAACAGCATTCTCATCCTTAAGTCTTTGAGCGAGAAGTAACCATACCATATGAAAGAATTCGGATTCGATTGTGATCATAAGTCTCAACTTCGCCTCACCATTAGGGTTTTATGATAATTGCACTCAAAAAGATCGCTTTTAGTCTCTCATGTGCGAGGCGGGAATAAAGAGAGAGAAATCCACGCACACGTTGTAGGTAGAAGGATAACCTTCTTTCAAGTAAAATGGAGACTCCACAAAGGTGTGGACAAAAAGACTCTTTTTCTAATGATCTCTAAGAAAGGAAAATCAACCATTAGTAAGGGGTGGGAGTACTCACTCACTTCTCACCCGTCAGCAATTAATATCACTCTCTCATAAGAAACCATAGAAAGCGTCTTCAATCTTCGGTCTTCGGTCTTTCAAATGTTGATGGCGAACTTCTAAACTTCACAAAACTTGACAATTTTTAATTTTTCTACTCAAATTCCTTGTTGTTTGGATTTTTCTTTTTGAACTCTTCTTTACCATGGTGGTAGCAAAAATAAGAAAATAAACTACAATATTTTTTTTTCTTTATATCGTCCAATCCATAAAATTATTTAACATGCAAGTGATAATACACTAAATAAAGCTTTTGGATGGAAGCCTAACAAGTCATGGGCTCCAACTCCTCTTTGAATAGCCACACCTAGTCTATGAAAGATAAAACTACCAAAACCACTACTAGCATCATTACTAGCTAGACAGTTTTTCAGACGCTTGAAAAAACACAAAGTATCTTCACCAAGCTCACCTAGAGTAGAGAATGCTAGAACACCCAAACCATAACCCAAAGAAGTACACTTGTCCAAATATTTAGCGCGTTTTCTTGAAACTGCGTTAGAAATGGCCTTTCCTGGGACAAAAGAGCGAACACCAGCACCAGTGAAAGGAGAAACCCCAGTAACATCCATACAAACATCCTGACCATTTTCCCAATTGAGAACAAGAATATCAGCAGGCCTTAAGTCTTTGTCATCATCTGACTGAATACCAAGAGAAACCTCCTTACGCACCGTTACACCAGCCTTGTAACAAATGTCAGCTACAATATCACGAACAAAATCATGTCGAAACTAAAAATACAAATACAAATAATGAAACAACTAACTCCATGGACAAAGGACTTTATCACTCAATTTTTCCACAACTTGATTTTTGATTTTTGACTTTTGATTTTTTTTTTTTTTTTTTTTTTAATAAGTGAAAATAAAAATACAAATACAAATAATGAAACAACTAACTCCATGGACAAAGGACTTTATCACTCAATTTTTCCACAACTTGTATTGTCTTGATTTTATAAATTTTATTAATTCTCATCCTATTTTCTTTTCGTTTTCTTTGTTGCACGTAAACCTTGGACTATCTCAACTTTTCTTTCAATATTCTCGATTCTGCTCGGTTCTTTGACGATGATGTGTTTCTATGGGTCTTGGCTGATTGAGAGAGAGAGTGATGCTAACTACAAATCGGTATTTAGAAGGAGTTTTCATCTTTAGAGCGTCACCCTCATGATTGACAAAAACTAGCACTCGAGAGATCAAAAGTAGTTTGAAATTAGTGCGAGATTGGGTAGCTCACCATTCCTACCCGAATTTACGTACGGTGACACACACTCTAAGCTTTTCTAGAAAGTTGTAAAAAATTGAAGGTTGGTGCCTCACTTGATGTAAATTGGGTAGTCTCCACTATGGGTGATCACAATTCTACTCCGAATATCTAAATAAAGACCTAATTCGCCTCCGGTATGGTTAAATCCAACTTTAACGCTCTAATCAACTAAGAAACCCGATTGTGTTCTCTACTTTAAGATTCGTTATTTTGATCGATTTCTCTGTAAACATAGCTAAAAGCATGCTAGTGACTCAAAATCTCTAAAGTTGGAGGTTTTTACAAAAAGAGTTTTTTTTTTTTTTTTTTTTTTTTTTGAAAATAAAAGGTTAAAAAGACTAAAACCTAAATGCAAAAAAATATAAATATGCACCCCCAAACCTAAATCAAACATTGTCCTCTATGTGTCTACATATAGAAAAATTTTAAGCAGTCACATACCGAGAGAACTATGTTTGATAAGAGAAAAGGGAAGAGATTAGGATGTCTAAGAGGAGCAAGGTTGAGCTTCATTCGTCAAGGCAAAAATCCAACATTCTCGGTGGTGATTATATCGGATTAGCACAAAAATGCACAAGAAGACTCAACCGATTCAAGAAAGAAAAAATTAACAAGTCCTATACAAAAATTTACTAACAGTCTAAAGAGTTGAGGGTCAACCCAATAGAAAATATGTACAAACATTAACAAATATAACATGAAAATGGGCTTTGGTTTATGTAGAATTAGGTTTATTGGGCTTTGGTTTGTTTTGGGATTCATTTTGGTTTTTATGGGATTAGTTTTGTTGGGAAAGTTTGGTTTATTTGGGTTTGATTGTTTGGGATTTGTTGTTTCAAGCCCGGATTTGTGAAAGCCATGACCCGGATGTCTAGCTTATGGGTCAAGGTTGTGTGGTTCTTGACCCAAGTGGTTTATTACAAAGCCTAAGTTGAGTTAGAAGTGTGAAGGTGTTCAAACCTAACGGTTAAATAGCTCCGATTGGTTGCACCTGACCCTTTTGATTGTGGCTCGGGGTTATGCAGAGTAAGCTTGAGGGGCTTCTTTCGAGCGGCCTTTTGTCTTGATTACCGTAAAATTAGCAGTGTTGAGTTAGCCTAGCGAAGGTATGTGAAGCCCGATGGTTGAGTTTGATTTTTGTGCGTGAGCCAAGATTGAACGGCCCGGCAATATGTGAGCTTAGTTATACAGCTAGGTCGCTTGGTTATACACAAGGTCGGCCTCAAAAAGGCAAGTGTGTCAGAGGTTGGTTTATCCGTGGGTTGGTTTTAAAAGAGTCGATGTGCATCCTCAGTCGCTTTTTTGTGTGGTTTCACGACAATTTTTAGTTAATACACATAGCTTAGACCCAAGATCGGTGCAGGGTGGTCACCCGGCCACGGTATGAGCTCACCAAGACAGATCAATACCAAACAGTTTAAATGCGAGTTCTCAACACCGGCAAGACTAGACAAAGTTACTCAAAATTCATGCAAAAATTAAAGACACCAATTCACAAACAAGGATGCTCACTAAGATTCAATTGATCTGAGTTGATGTCAACTATCTCGGTTGACTTCAACTCATTTTTCATAAGCTAGTTTGTGGGGGCTAGCAAGGAAGTTTCCTGAGCAAGTTAGCTCAAGAGAGTAATGGTTGACTGGGAAGAGTATGCTAAGTGTTGATTGGCTAGGTCCGATGGTTTCATAGTCGCTTCCAAGGTTGATAACTAACACAAAATCTCATGTAAGCCACCAACTAGGCTATCCAAGTCATGGCTTACAGATGCAGACTTCAGGGTTGCAATGAAACAAGTTAGATGCACACGATTTAGCAATGCAATCGGGTCCTCGCATTCATGCAAGGGGTTATGCTCGAGTTGGTTATCTAAGTTCAAGCTCAAATCGCAGCTACGGGGACTTTGCTGACTGCTGGCAGTGGCGAGATGGCTCCCTGGAAGCAATGCGGCCAGGCACAAGGCATTCGAGGGAAGTTTGGGCTTACCTCACTCTCAAAGCAATGCAAGGGTCAATTATAGTTCAATCACAAAGGCTAAGCTTGAGCTTCCCTTGCCTGTCCTTTGTTGGCTCAAGCAGTTCGGCCAGCCCGGACAGAAGATAGGTACTGTTCACTGCCAAAGAAATAAATATCAGTCAGTTGCAAGTTATAGGAGAAGATGCATAACACTAATGACTAGCTTTTCCTTGCAAGTTACTGACAAGTGCAAGGTGCAAGCTTTTCCTTTGCACCGCGATGAGATAGTGAGAGGAAAAGGACTGACACAGGGAACAAAAGTCACTAATGACACTAAGATGCAACATGTATAGTTGTAACAACTACAAAAATGCAAGAAGAGAAGTATGGATTAACTATGCAATGGTTTAAACAACCGAGTTACACTAACACTAAGCTACAAGGCAATACTAAGTTACTCTACAAAACAGTGATGCAAAGATACAAGTTATAGATGACTATAAATTTTAAACTAAGTTACACTAAAACATGACTGAGTTACACTAAGTTACACTAAGTTACACTAAAACAAAGAATGTAAAGTGAATATATACAGAGATGGAAATGAACTCGAGTTAAGTCAGCCTAAAATCTCAGGCACACACAAAACCCAAGAACGCGCCCAAAAACTTGGTAGGCCTCAAGATGGGTAAATTATATGGCCTACGGTAATACCGCAAGTGCACCTGTCTTGGTTACAGAACTCGGGCACGCATTTGTGCCGATCCACAGGACGAGGATGCTTGATGTGTGATCTAAGAAAATGCTGAAGCTGAATTCGGATGAGGTAACAATATGACAATGAGATGTTTTGCCGATCACAATTTGAATAATTAAATCATGATCCTAAACAAGGTATAAATAAATAGAATGTGTGCTTAGGTTATCAATTCCACCACTAACTCATGTGATGTGTCAACTAGTTGGAAGCTTCTTGTTCCTATAGCGTACAAAGGTAGTTTGTCAATTCTACCACTTATCTAAAGGGTTTCACCTAGTGACATTTCAATTCATGACTAATGGTACTTCAACCCAGAGCATTAGCAGTTATCTAATTAAGTATAACTAATCAAAGAATTAGCCTATAACTCTAAAGGATCGAGGCTGAAAGATCATCATCACGGGGTTTTCTAACTACAAAGTGCATCCATGGCATTGGTATGCCTTTGTGAGAGCAATGTGTTGGATGCTAAGATTGAAATTATCATTAAATTTAAGCACTCAAGATAACTCAAAAGTAGAGTTGAATCCATACATGGAATTGGGTTTCATGAAACCCTAGCAACTAAATTAAAACATGTAAAACAACACAAATTAAACCTAATTGACACCTTTGGCTAACCAAAGGCGTGCCCTCTATCAACACCCATCACTCATATTTATACATGCACTGACTCCAAAATAATTCCAAACCCTAATTCATTATAAATGAAATTAATTGAAAACAATGCAACCTACTCGATTCGCTTCCTCTTGTCTAACGCCTCGGAGGACTCCATGCGTCTGTTGTGGCTGGGTCCTTTAGCTATAGTTTTCTCTAGGTTAGCTTCTAAGGTTAAGAGAAGCTAAGGAGAGAAAACTAGCTCTAGTAGAGAAGTGGTGTGCACTGGAGATGGTGTAATGAAGCGAGTTGTTGATGGAGGTGAGAGCGGGTTTCGCAGATGGCTTTCCGGGCGTGGGAAGAAGGAGGTGGAGGTGAGGTTTGCAGAGAGCTCGGGGAGAGAAAGAGAAGGTGAGGAAGGAAATGGTAGAGTCGATTAGGGGTATAGGGTTAGGTAGATTTATTGGAGGCGGTGGTGGGGCCATTGTCGATGGGGAAGCAGTCGATATTGATCTAATGAGAAGATCCAACGTCGAGGATGGTAAGCGTGTTTGTATGATCTCGTGTTGAGCGGAGTATCGAACATCGATGCTAGGTGGGAGCAGCCATCAGAGGGATGGTTAAGATCGAAATTCGATCATTGAGAGTGGACGGTTTCGATCCGGCCGCGGCCTGGACTAGCCTGGCTCATGTCTTGTGGGGGACAGAGTTGCTACTTGTTGGGCTGCAATCACAGGGCCGCGGCTTTGGCTTTCTCGTCATAGATGTCGACTCAATTCTTCGCTCTTGGCTCCCTCAAATTCTCCGAGCTTTATTTATTACCTAAAAACACAAAATTAATTAATACAAATATTTATTCTTGAAAACAAGGAAAACATGTAATATGGGATAATATCCGATTTCTAAGCGCAAAAGATGAGTAAAATGCCAATAAATAGATGTATAAACATGCACTATTTGGCACTCATCAACCTTCTCCAAAGGATAGTCACAAATCTTAATTTAGTGGATTTGTCTGGGATAAGATAGACTAATGATGGGTGCGAGAGTTTAAGAGGTTTCATTGTACTTGGATAGGTCCCCATGTACTAATAGGGTTTTAGGTCTTGGTCATTAAATATACACACTAGGATACTAATTTGTAGATCATATTTTGACGTTATTGCTTTTGAAATTCTAAATTTTTGTCTTGTGGGACAGGCGTATAAAACTGAGTTTATTCTCATTGTTATAATAATATGATGCACACATTATTTTCGTTGTGTAATTTCCATGGACTATAGGATTAATTTTTATCCCTTCCTTGACTCTACGACCCAGTGAACTTGTTTGGAGTTTAACTCCCGTGGACAAATTTTCGGTGTTAGCAATTGAAAGATAAAACGACCTTCAAATTTTAGGTGGTTTTCGTAATGGTCTAGCGTAGAGTGGATGGTTACTTCTACTATGTCAACGTCTCATCTATGTTTGATATTCAAAGCATGTAGTAAATGAGGATGGGTGTGGGAAGTTGGGTCGAACATCAGTGTATTTGTATTTTTTCTATTTTGTTGATTTAAATAATCGAATCGAAAAAAAGAAGAAGATAGTTATCCGTTTTGGCAACAAATTATCCGTGTTTTCAATTAATCAAATAAATAACCTGTGACAAATAAGCTTGGCTTACAATTTAGGAGGGTTGTCA
>JAJJWW010000167.1:0-19877 GCA_023531295.1 Papaver armeniacum
AAATGGAGATAGATGCGACAATATCTCTCCCTAGAAGATAGTCTAAGTAACCTACGCGTCGCCCTGTTAGAGGTTTTCGTTTAGCATCAACTATCCTTACTTTTGAATGTTGATAGGAGTCGTCAATTTCTCTTGCAACGGGGTTGGAAGTCATAGATCACGGTCAGCGAGATGGAATCCCCTTCTAGCTTCTACCAACATCGAAAGATGCTATTTTGGGAGCTCATGGGTTGTCCGATAACTCTCTCGAGGCGTCTCAAACATACGACCTATCTCGACGGGAGTTGTCTCCGATGACTTCGCCTAAGCGGAAAACTTGTTTTCTTGGAGAAATGGAGACTACTTGGTTTAAACACGAAAATGGACTTATACCAATTCGACATAGAAATAACGAAATGAAGATAACTAGCAAGAACGCAAGGCTAGTTTTCAGTCTCGACAAGATGTTGCCAAGAAAACAAAAATAACAAAGAAAACGAAGATAACAAAACAAGAACACAAAGGTGACCTCCATCGACTCAACAAGACATTACTGAAGGAAACAAAGGTAGCAGATCGAAGGGGTTTCTCCCTTAGCATCAACCAAAGACACAGTGGTGGCTTAGGAGCTTGGAGTTTTCCTTCTAGCGCCCCGAGTTCAAGGTATCCGGAGATGTTATACGGTCCCCTTAGTGGGCGCCGGAATGTAGATGTAGAAAATCCTACCACTACATCCAAAGGTAACTAGATGCATACACAAAGAAACAAAGCAAACGGAGGAAGTAATAGAACACAAGATATACGTGGTTGGCATGATTACCTACGTCCACCTGGGTGTAAAAGAAGATCTTATTACTTCGGTTCAAGGTTACAAGACGGATTTATCTCTCAATGCTCTAGTACGCTCTCTTTCCTCACTTCTTGCTTGGGTTCTTCCTCTCTACATGGTCTCTATTTATAGCTACAAGTGATGATACATCAAGACTACGGTGTTAGGCCCGGCGTAGCTTCCTTGATGTTCCTCTCGGGTGGTGGTCGATGTCTCACCAGTAGTCCTTATTTGTTCTGGTCGGTGTGTCAAGCCTAGTGATGTCTGCTCCTCCGCTATCCCGCCACTCGATGTCGCCCGTTCGATGGAGGCGATCGATGTCGCCCTTGGGATCCTTGGCCGAGTCTTTCCGACCGAGTCCTCCTTATCTCTTCACCAACTTTGTCAAGCATTTATGGCTCCGGTGCCGATGTCCATCGCGTCACAGCTTTTCCCCTTTTTCGTCGACTTTGGCTCCTCTTTTCTTACGCCCTGGTTCGGAGAGGCGATCCGGTACCTTAGGTGCACGCTTGCTCTGGTACGCCATGGCTTAGGATCGTTCCACCTGTCCTTGTGGATTATTTACACCTACATCCAACTTTGCTGCGATGCACTTATTGCATAATCATCATCATCATCATAACGATGGTATCCGCAGCTCAAAGGTAAGTCCTCTAGGTCTTATTCTCTTACGAAAGTCAGAAAAACCCGAAGCTACAACTCACCCACTTGAATATGGAGAATTTGATGAGAATAATGGTAATGTTCTGAAAACACTTAGACCAATTAATCATCCTCAGATTCGAACAACGAAGATATTAGGCACAAGTTCCCTTAATGCTTCTTGCAATGGTTTAATTTGTCTGGCTGAAATTGGAAAATGTCGTGTCAAAGACCCAATTCACATCTTTAACCCCATTACAAGAGAATGTGTATACCTTGAAGGATTTAAAGAAAATAATGAGCACCATGATGTTAGGAGCATATATAGTGGTTTTGGTTATATATCCGAAACTAATGAATACAAGGTCGTTAGAATCATATATAGCTACCAGCCCAACACAGATAGTCTAATTGGACATATACAAGTATACACTCTTGGTGCTGGCAGTGGGTGGAGAAAAAAAGGGGTAATCAACGACGTCCCGTTAGGTTCACTATATGGTGTCTTCTTTAATGGAGGTCTTCACTGGTTTGGCTCGTCCAAATATAACATAATGGTTTTCAACTTGTCTGAAGAAAAGTTCCATGTCCTCCCACTCCCAGAGGAACCATTTTTGGAGCATGCTAATTATCACTTCACTTCTATTCTTGGATCATCTGGAAGATGCTTGTATGTCAGTGGCTGCGAAGGTAAGTTCTCCAAGTGTTTAGATATATGGACTTTTAAGAAGACATTGTCGGAGAAGAGTATTGCAGACAAAAAGGACGACGAGACATGGAGCTGGTGTAAGGAGTTTAGTATAACTCTAGGAGTTTCATTCCCTTCCTTTCTGATACCATTCGCTGTTACAAAGAGTGGTATGCTGCTACTCAAGTATAAGTTTTCCGTCTTTCCTCAGAAACTCTTTTGTTATGACCCAAAAACTGCACTCGTGAAAGAACTAGAGATATGGGATTTTATCGAAGCGATTCCTCATACAAACAGCTTTGTTACATTCAAAGATTTAGGAGAAACAACATGTGATAAGAAAAGAAAGATGAGATATCGTAACTACTGAATTTCATGGTTAGTTTGCTCCATGGTTAATCCAGGTCAAACTGGACATAGAAGGGATCCTTATGAACTCTTTTTGTTACGACCCGAAAACAGAAACTATGAAAAGATATGGGAATTGGAAATTTGTTGAAGCAATTCCTCATACAAACAGCTTTGTTTCATTGGAAGATTTAGGAGAAACAACACGTAAGAAAAGATCTTTATCATTGGAAAGCTAATATCTTAGCTTATGAATTCATTTATTTTCATACTTTATTGAAAAGTTATTATTATGGTTTGATTGCATTACTCTTAATTTGAAACTTAATTAACCAAATACATCACGCCAGTTTTGGCTTTATTTGAAAGACCGAGACTTAGTTTCGCAGATCATGTTATAACAACCCACACGACCGCTCAAGGATAAACCTCAATGAAAGACCTAAACCCTTGGACACGAGTTATTTTGTAGTCGGTAAAACCTGAGTCAATGAAAAGTTTTTCCCATTCTTTCTCAGTTCTCTCTTTACCATTAACAACAGCCATCATCATAATGTCAAACAGTAGTTGTGTTTCAGTAATTGAATCGTCCCCGTCTTGTTTCTTCTTGTCTTCATCAATCACGGCATCTATTATTATCACCTTTCCCCCTGTTCTCTTGACGGAATAGCTTCTCTGCACCTCTTAAGTATTCGTACACAATCTTTATCGCTCCAGTCATGAAGAATAAACTGTAAGCCATAATTATAACCATGAGATGTAAAGACTAGGCTACCTAATTTTAAAAAGAGCGAAACCAATCACTAGATAAATTTTTAGATATATACCTTCATTAAAACTGCATCTGCACGAGGGATGGACTCGAACATGTCGCCCCCAGTGAAGACTACGTTAGCAGTCCCTTGTAAGTTTGCCACAACATTTGGGAGGTCGAGAACCATGCAGTTAAGGTGTGGGAATGCTCCAACAACGGCATGAGCTGTAGTTCCAGTCCCACCTCCGACGTCAACCAGAGATTTCAAGTTATTGAATACCTCCTTACCTTCATTAAGAATTACACTCATCAACACGCAAGAGTCATTAGCCATGGCATCATGGAAGTTCTTGCCAAATTCAGGATTCTGCTCCAACACATTCCATAGGTTTGTACCATGAGCAACCGCAAATGGCGTGGATTCACTGCCCTGAAACCAAGAGCTTAAGGTATGCAAAGATGATACCAAGAAAGGATCAACCATAGAGAGAATAACGGATGCCATTGTGTTGGAATTAGCTTTTACTGAAAGCCTTGAAATTGCTGTCAGTATATATCCTTGTTGTTCTTGATTTTCGCCAAGGCTTTGCGTTGCAAAGAATCCGGAATGAACCATAAAGCGCATTAAGCGATTCAAAGGATCAACTCTCCCCGATGGTAGAGATAGAGCATCGGCGAGGCAAGAGAGAGTCATCGGTTTTCCATGGCTGTGGAGTATGTCGGGTATGCCTAATTCAACAACACATTTGAGAGACATGGAACTTGCATACTCGAACGCATACTTCCAAATATGAGTGTGAGCTTGTATCAACTCAATCTCTTCTTGGCTAGTCGAATCCATTCAAAGAACAGCTTTGATTGGTTTTCTATTTAGAATTTCTTAACGAAGTATGTTTGCTTGATTAGTGTTGCTTGTCTATTTATTGATCAGAAGGATGATATTGCAAGCCACTTGGCTAACAACAATTTTCACTTATTTGTTATTACTAAATTAAATAATAACCTAGGCTTACGCCTTACCTGGACTTTCATTATAAAATCTCTTTACCAAATTTATTAAACGAACACGCACTACTTTTATTTTATTTTTTCGAGAAAAGATTTGCTTAAAGAAATAAATAAAATCTATATGCTCTATATGCTCATTGCTTACGCAAGGATCATGGGATCCCATTTCTGTGTAAAGAAAAATAATGCTCAATATGCTCATTGCTTACGCAAGGATCATGGGATCCCATGGTGGTTCTGTTTTTCTGATTATTTTAATCTTGAGACCCATTAAAATGATTATTGTATTATATTAGCAATTCTGATTATCCGATACACAAGGAGATATATATTTCAGATGGTATTCCAACCTATGTCCTCAATGCAGTCCTAGTCCTGAAACGTCCAGTCACATTCTGCTTCATTGTCAAATAACCATTGATTCATGGAACCTCCTACTACCTCATCTAATAAACAACCAAAACCCTACTCATAACATACCCACCTCACTATCCCATCTGACGACAGTCTCGCTGCTCCTCAAAACAAAAGCTCCTTCCCTAGTTACCACAGCTTTTTGCTTCCTTTTTTGGTTCTTATGGATAGCTAGGAACGACGTAGTCTATCGCCAGCAACTTCCAAATCCGGCGAATATAATACAGATGGCCATCAAACTCTAGCAGGAATATACCTGGGCTCAAAACCACCTACCGCCAGTTCTACCTGGGATGCAACCTTATCCAAACCCAGTGCAAACAACACTAGCACCAACAACCATCTTCGTGGAATGGCTCAAACCCCACTTAGATTGGATCAAAATTAACACGGACGGAGCAACAAGGGGATATCCTGGAATAGCGGGAGCAGGTATTATATGCAGAAACGAAGGGGCAGGCACAATTTTAGCAATAGCACAACCACTGGGTATCAGTACTGCTCTTGCAGCGGAAACTTGGGCCATGCTCATCGCTTCTAGAATGGCAACAGAACGAGGATGGCCAAAAGTTTAATTTGAAACAGAATCCGAGAGCTTAACAAGATTTCTAACCTCGGACACCGATGTTCCATGGTATATTTCTAATCAGATTGCAGAAATCAAGTATAGGTGTTTGTGGGTGAAAATGGTTTCTGCTGATTTCGGTAATTTCGGGTGTGTGTGGGTGAGAAACGAATTTAAACCCTAAACAATGTACTGCAAGGGAGTACTTTAGATTCAAGAGATCAATCTGTACAAGTTCGGCCTAAACCAAGAAATGGTCGTTCCAGACTTTCTTCGGTCACAAAGTGGAGGAGAATGGGTTGGTTTTGGGGAGGGTAGCAAGAAAAGTGATGAGACCAGAATAGTTGATTCTGGAAGAGTAGTTGTGTTAAGACTTGTATCAGAAAGTGGGGAGCTAACAGATGAAAAGCTAGCAAACGTTTTCTGAGTGGTGTATGCTCCTGACTGAACTTGTTGTTCGGTGGAAATAGGTAAGACCTATTTATACAAGTCGAAGTGAAACGTACTCTGGTCTCATTAAGGAATGGAAAAACGGGTGAATAAATGGGAGGAGGAGGTAACGTTAACACATGGAATTGATGTTCCATAAAACCGTTAACGCATGGAATTGATGTTCCATAAAAAGAACGTTTTACCATTAACTCTCTATATTTACTAACCGCCTCATCCTTATGACACTTCCTTATGACGGGCGTAGTGTACGCCGCACGCTGTAAACCACCAAACCAATACCCAAAGAAGATCCCCCAGTTTGTGATATGTGTTGATGTATCAAATATTTTTGTGGAAAACATGTAGCATGTTGTTGTTGCCTGGAAAGTGGAACTGGGGAGACTTGCTAGCTTGGTGACCTTCGACGGTCGAGATTTTGCATCACAAGAGGAAAGATAGCTGTTGATCATTGCACGCTTTCGTTTTGGTAGCCGCGTAGGGAAGTCCAGCATGGTGACACAGTTAGGTTGGCATGCCGTTGGCATGGCATGGTTTGGCGTGGCCAAACTTAGGTTTTCGGGCCAAAGGTTACCATGCGTCGTCTGGTAACCTTGGATGGCTAGGATTTGCTCCAGGGATTGAAGGGGGCCGTTTATTGTCGCACGCCTTCGTTTTTGGTAGCCGCGTAGGGAAAGCCAGCATGGTGGCGCGGCTAGGTTGGCATGGCATGGTTTGGCGTGGCCAAACTTAGATTTACGGGCAAAGGCTACCATGCGTCGTCTGGTAACCTTGGATGGATAGGATTTGCTCATTGGATTGAAGGGGGACCGTTGATCGTCGCATGCCTTCGTTTTTGGTAGCCGCATAGGGAAGGCCGGCATGGTGGCGCGGCTTGGTGCGTTTGGCATGGTGGGGCCAATGGCTTAGCATGCCATTGGCACATGGTGCGGCTAGTATGGCTAGGGCCAAGGCAAGGTGCGGTTTGGCTTGGCATGGTGGGGCCAAGGGTTTGGCATGCCGTTGGCACATGGCGCGGCTAGCATGGCTAGGGCCAAGGCAAGGTGCGGTTTGGCTTGGTATGGTGGGGTCAATGGTTTGTCATGCCGTTGGAACATGGTGCAGCTAGCACGACTAGGGACAAGGAAAGGTGCGGTTCGGCTTGGCATGTTGGGGCCAAGGGTTTGGCATGCCGTTGGCACATGGTGCGTCTAGCATGGCTAGGGCCAAGGAAAGGTGCGGTTTGGCTGGCGGGGCCAAGGGTTTGGCATGCCGTTGGCACATGGCGTGGCTAACATGGCTAGGGCCAAGGCAAGGTGCGGTTTGGCTTGGCATGTGGGGACAAGGGTTTGGCGTGAATGGTTTGGCTTGGCATGGCGGGGCCAAGGGCTTGGCATGCCATGAGCGCATGGTGCGGCTAGCATGGCTAGGGCCAAGGCAAGGTGCGGTTTGGCTTGGCATGTGGGGCCAAGGGTTTGGTAGGTATGGCTGGCATGGTTTGCCATTGGCACAGGGGTGCGACTAGCATGGTTGGCATGCCTTGGCGCGGTAGGTGTGGCTGGCATGGTTTTCCATTGGCACAGGGGTGCGACTAGCATGGTTGGCATGCCTTGGCGCGGTAGGTGTGGCTGGCATGATTTGCCATTGGCACATGGGTGCGGCTAGCATGGTTGGCATGCCTTGGCGCGGTAGGATGTGGCTGGCATGATGAGCCATTGGCACGTGCGGTGTGAGAATTAGGGTTTTGGCTTGTCGAAACCCTAATTAGCATTTAAAAAAAGGTACCCTAACAGACAAATTAAAGGGTTCAATAAATGTGCTTGGTTTGGACATTATTACTCAAGTTCTATAACATCACTGTCTGACTAGGGGTTTACGAATTTACCCTTAAGTTAAAAACCACCATCAACATTAAGTCCCTTGCTTAGCTCGGAACAGGTGCCTTGTTACGAGGTAAGCATAAGATGGTGACAGACGAGGACAGAATCGAAACGTAGGACATGCAAGATGGTCAGGAAATTTCGACTAACCTTATTCGAGAGGTAAGGAGAGTTCATGATCCCATGTTTGGCAGCCTTGCATAGATTTTATTTGCTTTGTATACCGTGAAATGGTGAGGTGAGAAGCGTCGGCTTAGTTTGGCTACTCATCATCTTGGTTGGGTTAGGGAATATCATGACGCTGGCTTGGAGAGTTGGTGTCGGCGCGGAAAGTCATGGCATGGATGGCTTGGCCTGATGGGGGCCGTGGCAATGGGGCGGACGGCTTGGCATGGTACGACTATGGCAAGGCACGGTTTGGTGAGGCGAGGCGTGTACGGACGGCTTGGTGATTTGTCTTCGCGGGCCCGGTTTCCTCTTTTCCTTGATCGAATCAAATGGGAAGTCCTTTCCTCTTTCAAATGTTAAAGTATCACACCCTCCTATCTCGCTTAGATTTCATTAGGGTTTTGATGAGGGGCTTCGTTTGAGGCTTATTTCCCGGTCGTGATGCCATCATGTTCCGCCTATTCAGTCTGTGTTGCTCTTTCCTCCTTTAGGGTTTCCGCAGTATTTACGCCGGTGAAGTTACATCGTCTTCCCAGTTTTACAACAAAGATGTCCTCTCGTTGAGTCCAACTTTCTTCATCATGTCGATCAGA
This sequence comes from Papaver armeniacum, assembly GCA_023531295.1. NCBI lineage: Eukaryota > Viridiplantae > Streptophyta > Magnoliopsida > Ranunculales > Papaveraceae > Papaver > Papaver armeniacum. Next base: position 8,298 of record JAJJWW010000167.1, read on the forward strand.
AGTGAATCATCCTCGAGCCAACTAAATTCTCTAGTCAAACGCGCAAGGCCTGACTCTTGCAACAATTCCCCCATCCGGGTCATTCGGGGAAAGAAGATCATACCGGTATGTTCTTATGGATCAACATGTGTTTTATTATTTGCTGATGAATGACAAAAGTTTTCTTTTGTGTAGAGATATCCCATTGGAGCGTGCGTTACCATTATTGATGAAGATGATTTGGCTACCCCTTTTTCTTCGAACCCAATCCTACCAACCGCTGCAGACCTAGAGAACGCTGACTTAGGAATTTGTTGCCATGAGTATCCCAATGCAGGTTTGTCGTTCGGAACCTGCATGAGGTGTCTTTCCTCTAACTACCGAAATGTTGGTGGGGTTCTGGTGCGAAAAGAATTTGAGACTCTTTACACAAAGATATGGAGGGTATATGGCCATATTGCCACCAGGAGCATGGTGAAATATTGTTCATCTGCTTTAGTTTCCATAGTAAATTGTCTTTTGCCGATAGTCGTTGAAATGAAGAGTATATCTATCCGTGCTGTCGCACAAGCAATCATTCAAAAGTGGGAGAACATGGTCTCTACCTGTGAATCTTTGAAGTTCAACGTTAGTTGGTCTTGACATCGTGAAAGTCGACATAGCCGATATTCTTGCTGGTGTGGTCCCTGATACGAAAACTATTCTGGAAGAGGAGAAAGTTCTAGCCATGGAGTCACATAAGGTGGAAGAGTCAATCCGGAACTTGAAGAGTAGGACTGAAAGGTATCAAAGCCGGTTAAAGATGATGCTTTCGAGGGATTACAATCTGTTGGATGGGCTTTTCTGAGCTATGTAGTTGTGAGATGTTTGGTTTCTTTCCGGGTTTTAAGCATGTTTTTGCTCTCTCTTTTTTTTTTGGTATTTTTTTTTTGAAAGAATAAGAGAATTTTATTGATTTACTTCAATCAAACAAAGGAAAGAGATTTATTATTTGAGATGTGGAAGAAAAGTGGAAAGATGCCTGGCTATCTGTGTTTGTAATATGGCGGGGCGCGAGGTGATGGTCAGGCGTAGTATTCCTTAAGCCATTTTACGTTGATGACTGCTTCCAGTTTTCCTCCGTCTTCTTTAATGACTTTGTAGTACCCACTATTGTATGCTTTCGTGACTATATAAGGCCCTTCCCACTTTGCGGAGAATTTTGGTGCGGACACGTCTTGCTGAATGTTCTTGGCAGTCTTCAGTACCAAATCTCCCATTTGAAAAACCCAAGGCTTCACGGTTTTGTTATATGCTCTGGAAACCCTATTTATGTATGCTTGTGCGTGCTCTTACGCCTTGGATCTTCTGAAATCTAGGTGTCAAATTCTGCAACTCTGGCGTTCAACGCTTCAGCTTCATCCCATCGAACTCTGCTTGCTTCGGCAATCCTAGCCGATGGGATTTTGACTTCCGCTGGGAGGATGGCGTCTGCGCCGTAAACAAGGGAGTAGGGAGAGGCTCCGGTGGAACTTCTTGGTGACGTTCGATACGCCCAGAGTGCCATTGGAAATTGCTCATGCCATGTCCGAGGATTATCATGCACCGTCCGACTGAGGATTCGGATCAGAGTTTTGTTAGTGCTTTCAGCCTGTCCGTTCCCTTGAGGGTAGTACATGGTGGAGAAGACTTGCTTAATTCCGTATTCTTCGAGTAACTCTCGTACTTGCTTGTTTGCGAAAGGAGTGACGTTGTCGGTGATGATATGTTTAGGCACGCCAAATCGGCAGATAATGTAATCTTTAATGAATGTCGCGATTGTGATCCCATTCGTCCCTCATAAGGGTATGGCTTCAACCCATTTGGTGAAATATTCGGTTGTTGTTATTATGTACTAGTAATGCTTTGAGGACGGCGGATTGATCTTTCCAATGATGTCGAGTCCCCAGCTGTGAAAGGGCCATGAACTGCTTATTGAATGCAGGGGAGTCGACAGTACATGGATAAGGTTTCCGTGAATTTGACATTTTTTGCACCTCTGAACGAAAACAGCTGCATCATCTTCCATGGTTGGCCAGTAGTATTTCTCGTATATCTGAAGAAATAATTTCCGCTTCCCTTGATGTTCGCTCGCGCATATCTTTCAAAGATGATCGGGATTTATGTTTCGTTTAAACATCGTAGCAAACTTCCTCCAAAGCTTTTACGATATAAGATTCCTTCGTGGAATACGAATCTCTCAGACCTTTGTTTTATCTTGGCTGCATCCTTCTTATTGGTGGGGAGTATGCCGTCGCGAAGGTAACCAATGTATGGCTTCTTCCAGTCCCCAGCGTGACCAATATTGAAAACTTCTAATTCATGTGGCGGTGCTTAACAGTTGGAACAGGCTCTTTGAAGTAACCGAGATTGAGCTTCCATTTCTGGCCAGTAGTATTCAAGGCGTTGCAAACGGCGATAGAGTGTTACCACTAATGTTTGCCCGCAGATCTCATTGTGGACGCGGTTGAGTTATTGTTGTGCTTCTCCCTCTCCAAGACATCTTGACAAGGAACCGTCTGGATTCCGATAATATAGCACCCCTCGGAGCATGAAGAAATTTTGTAAGGTTTTGAGACTGACATTTCCCTGGAAAAGTAAGCTGTTAAGTTCTTGGATAATTAGTGTTCTCCAGTCATCAGCTTCATCCTCTTCGGGTTGTGAAAGCCATGTTGAAGCTACGGTTTTCCTCTTTATCAAGTCGTGGTTTCCTCAAAACCTTCAAATTGCGCTTTGATGCTAGCGTGGCTAGGCAATCGCCGTGTTGGTTGCTGCTGCGCCCAATATGTGTTATGGTCATGTCGGCGAAGTAGTTAGGCGCTTTTGTGCTCTCGGCTGTATGGGTCCAAGGTTACTTCTCTCGTGGCGTATACCCCGTTCACTGGTTGACAAGTAATTTAGAGTCCCATCTTATTTCCGGACGTGTGGATCCACTTCGTTTATCCAAGGACAAACTCGATGAGAAAGGCTTCATATTCTCGATGAATTGTTGGTGCGGGGAAGTCTAGCTTAAAGGAGTGCGAGAATACTTCACCAGTGGGGATACTAGAACCACACCTGCTCCTACAGTATCGTTGTTAGGAGTAGCGGAGCCGTCGAAGAATAGTATCCATGTTTCTTCTTGGATGAAAGAGATTTCCGGAAAGTCTCCAAGGAGGTCCTCATGTAGTTCCATGGTATTCTCTCTGTAAACGCCGCTGATAAATCCACAACTGCTTGCCCTTTGATGGCTCTCGGGGACGCACAAGTTATATCGAACTCTGACATTCGAAGGAGCCATTTGGTCGGTCTCCCTATCAAGGCCGGTTTTGAGAGGAGGAAATTCACCGGATCGGATTTAGATATCAACACCACTTTATTGGACAATAGGTAATGCCTGAATTTCTGGATGGAGTGGATCAAAGCTAAGCGCGCCTTTTTCGCTTTGGGATATCTGAGTTCGGCATCTCTTAATGTCGCTAAATTGCAGTAGAGGAGAGCTCCGACAGCAGTGTTGCTAAATGCTCAATCCTTTCTTTGGTCATATTCTTGGGCGAGGAGAGCTCCGACAGCAGTGTCGCTAAATGCAGTGTAAAGGTGTAATGGTCTTCCTTGTATGGGTGATTTCATGACAGCTGAAGAAGATAATATTTGCTGAATTTTCCGGTACGCTTCCTGTTGTAGTGTGGTCCAGACAAATCTTGCTCCTTTCTTCAGTAAGGGGGTAAACGAAGCAACAAGTTGAGCCAATCTTGGTATGAAGCGGCGAAAGTAGTTTATTTTACCCATGAAACTCTGGAGCTCTTTCACGGTTCGCGGTGGTGGCATCATGAGGATGGCTTGTGTTTTGACTGGGTAAACTTTAATTCCCCGGCGGTCACCTGGAAACCTAGGAACCTGCCCGAAGAAACACCAAAAGCACATTTCAATGGATTCATCTTAAGTTTGTACTCGCGACATCTTTCGAATACCTGCCGCATAATTCCTGCAGGGGCTGTCCGAGTTCTTGACTTGACCACTATGTCATCTACATAATCTTCGACTTGCTTGTACATCATATCATGAAAAATGGTGGTCATGGCGCGTTGGTATGTGGCCGTATTACTTGCGTCGTGTTCGTACATCTTTATTTAGTTGTAGCCGTTGTATCCGTCCATGAAAGAGAACATACCATGTCCACTGGTGGCGTCTACCAGCATGTCAATGTTGGGGAGAGGAAAATCATCTTTAGGGCACCACTTGTTCAAATCTCTAAAATCGACACAACACCTGATCTGACCATTTTTTACCGGAACAACGTTGGCCAGCCAAGTAGGGTGGTGAATCGGCTTGATGAAAACAGCCGCTAGTAGTTTTTGAATCTCTACTTTAATCTGTTATTCTACATCGTGCCAGAATTATCTCTGGGTTTGCTTGATTGGTTTGGATCCGGGTATCACGTGTAATCATGAGTGACCAGTCTTTCTTCCAAGCCGGGGATTTCCTCGTATGTCTATGTGAATACGTCTTGATATTACTTGAGGAGGTCTACCAGCATTACACGTTCGTCTGCGCATAGAGTCGAGATTATCGAGATGGGTCGTGGAGATTCTTCACTCCCGACATTAACAACCTCAAGTTCGTCCATAGTAGAGTTGGTCCCGTCTTATAGCTGTCGTGGTGCATCAGGTACTTCCTCCTGCGGCTCGTTACTACACTTGCGTCCCATGGGGCGGAGAGACTGTGTGGTAGTCTCCCATGTTAATTGCTAACAGCGGCGCTGATATACGGTTTTCCTTTTTTCATCATGACCCATAATTAAAGCCCGTCCTCTCTTGGTATGGGTGTAAGCCGGACCCTGGTTCGGCAGGCGGAGGATGACGTATCTCTCTTTCGAAGGGGTGACATGAGACCTGGTTTCTCCGTGAAGCTGTGCAAGACCATCATTTTCTTCAATGAACGTCCAGTTTGGTAGTGGAGTTTGTAAGACTTATTGGCCTGGAGTCTGTCTTGGTTCAAAATCTCCATGCCACAGATCGGGCGCATAAGGAGATAATGATGCAGCGATGCGAATGACTTCTCCGTTTAACATGGTTTTCAAGCACTGGTGATACGTCGAAGGAATGATTCTGTTTTCGTGGAGCCATGGCCTTCACAGTATCATGTGGTAATCTGGATCTTTCTCGATTACCTCGAACCTTACTTTTGACTGGACAGGTCCTACTAATAGATTCGTGTTGACGTACCCATACGCATTGGTTTGGTTGCCTTCGAAATCGGTCATTTTAGTGGACTGTCGACAACTTCGTTCGCCGCACTCCCAGCCGCTCGTGAGCGCCCCGAGGGTAACAACGTTGGAGGATGCTCCCGTGTCGATGAGAGCTCTTTTGAATTCCATGTCCTTCATACGGGTTGTAACATGTAGGGCACGGTTGTGGCCTTCCTATGCCATCATGTCGTCGTCGGTAAACGTGATATTGTTGACGGACAAATCTTGCGTTCTTGACATTTCCAAGCGTGAAGGAACCAAGGACACACTTAATGATATTCGATTGATGGCGGTGAAAGTCTCCATCCGTTGATCCTTTGAAAGATGTAAGAGTTCACATAAGTTTTCCACCAGTGAGGCCGCTTCCTGACCTACGGGTTTCCATTAGCAGCTGAAGTTTGTTGACTTGAGAGTGATCGTCGGGATGTTAGTCCCCAGTTTTGGAGTCTCCTGGGCAAGTGAACCGTTCAATTCTTCCGTTAGGTTGATGAGGAAGTCCAGTATGGTGTTAATCACATCTTTCATCAGACCCGTCTTCTTGGTGTGGATCTCCTGAACCCGCACCAAGTCAGTCAGCCTTGGGATTCCTTTGTCGATTGCATCGTTGGGCGTTACGTTGGGGAAGGAAACATTGTCGTTCGCCCGAGTGTAACTTGAGTGCACGGATTCAGTCTTAAAACCAACCATTCTTCTAAGTTAGAGTAACGTATTATGAAATTGATATTTGGAACGATAGATCAATCTCCCACTATGGTCGCCAATTGTTTGTAGGTGAAAATGGTTTCTGCTGATTTCGGTAATTTCAGGTGTGTGTGGGTGAGAAACGAATTTAAACTCTAAATAATGTACTGCAAGGGAGTACTTTAGTTTCGAGAGATCAATCTGTACAAGTCCGGCCTAAACCAAGAAATGGCCGTTCCAAACTTGCTTCGGTCACAAAGTGGAGGAGAATGGGTTGGTTTTGGGGAGGGAAGCAAGGAAAGTGATGGGACCAGAATAGTTGATTCTGGAAAAGTAGTTGTGTTACGACTTGTATCAGAAAGTGGGAAGCTAACAGATGAAAAGCTAGCAAATATTTTCTGAGTGGTGTATGCTCCTGACTGAACTTGTTGTTCGGTGAAAATAGGTAAGACCTATTTATACAAGTCGAAGTGAAACGTACTCTGGTCTCATTAAGGAATGTAAAAATGGGTGAATAAATGGGAGGAGGTGGTAACGTTAACGCATGGAATTGATGTTCCATAAAAAGAACGTTTCACCATTAACTCCCTGTATTTACTAACCGCCTCATCCTTATGACACTTCCTTATGACGGGCATAGTGTACGCCGCACGCTGTAAACCATCAAACCAATACCCAAAGAGGATCCCCGGTTTGTGATATGTGTTGATGTCACGAATGTTTTTGTGGAAAACATGTAGCTTGTTATTTTGCCCTCGGCAAGTCGCACCGGGAGACTTGCTAGCTTGGTGACCTTCGACGGTCGAGATTTTGCATCTCAAGAGGAAAGATAGCCGTTGATCGTTGCACGCTTTCGTTTTGGTAGCCGCGTAGGGAAGGCCAAAGCATGGTGACGCGGTTAGTTGGCATGCCGTTGGCATGGCATGGTTTAGCGTGTCCAAACTTAGGTTTTTCGGGCCAAAGGTTACCATGCGTCGTCTGGGTAACCTTGGATGACTAGGATTTGCTCCTCGGGATTGAAGGGGGACCGTTGATCGTCGCACGCCTTCGTTATTGGTATCCGCGTAGGGAAGTCCGCATGGTGGCGCGGCTAGGTTGGCATCTTTGTTGGCATGGCATGGTTTGGCGTGGCCAAATTTAGGTTTACGGGCCAAAGGTTACCCTGCGTCAAATCCGGTAACCTTGGATGGCTAGGATTTGCTCATGGGATTGAAGGGGGACCGTTGATCGTCGCACGCCTTCGTTTTTGGTAGCCATGTAGGGAAGGCCAGCATGGTGGCGCGGCTAGGTGCGTTTGGCATGGTGGGGCCAAGGGCTTAGCATGCCGTTGGCACATGGTGCGGCTAGTATGGCTAGGGACAAGGCAAGGTGTGGTTTGGCTTGGGATGGTGGAGCCAAGGGTTTGGCATGCCGTTGGCACATGGCGCAAGCTAGCATGGTTAGGGCCAAGGCAAGGTGTGGTTTGGCTTGGGATGGTGGGAGCCAAGGGTTTGGCATGCCGCTGGCACATGGTGCGGCTAGCACGGCTAGGGCCAAGGCAAGGTGCGGTTTGGATTGGCATGATGGGGCCAATGGGTTGGCATGCTATTGGCACATGGTGCGGCTAGCATGGCTAGGGCCAAGGCAAGGTGCAGTTTGGCTTGGCACGTGGGGCCAAGGGTTTGGCATGCCGTTGGCACATGGCGCGGCTAGCATGGCTAGGGCCAAGGCAAGGTGCGGTTTGGCTTGGCATGTGAGGCCAAGGGTTTGGCGTGAATGGTTTGGATTGGCATGGCGAGGCCAAGGGCTTGGCATGCCATGGGCGCATGGTGCGTCTAGCATGGCTAGGGCCAAGGCAAGGTATGGTTTGCCTTGGCATGTGGCACCAAGGGTTTGGTAGGTGTGGCTGGCATGGTTTGCCATTGGCACAGGGGTGCGACTAGCATGGTTGGCATGCTTTGGCGTGGTAGGTGTGGATGGCATGGTTTGTCATTGGGACAGGGGTGCCGCTATTATGGTTGGCATGCCTTGGCCCGGTAGGTGTGGCGGGCATGATTTGCCATTGGCACAGGAGTGCGGCTAGCATGGTTGGCATGCCTTGGCGCGGTAGGATGTGGCTGACATGATGAGCCATTGGCACGTGCGGTGTGATAATTAGGGTTTTGACTTGTCGAAACCCTAATTAGCATTTAAAAAAAGGTACCCTGGTAATTTTCTCGCAGACAAATTAAAGGGTTCAATAAATGTGCTTGGTTTGGACATTATTACTTAAGTTCTGTGATGTCACTGTCTGATTTTACGACTTTACCCCTAAGTTCAAAACCACCATCAACAATAGGTTTACCCAAATTCAGCAATATACTATTAGACATGTCTACAGAGAAGGAAATCAAGCAGCAGGCGGTCTGTCAAATCGTGCGGCAGATGGTTGCTCTATAGGGAAGCTCGCAACAACAGTGTGGGACAATGAATTCCCCACCTATAAGTTCTATTGTAACAAAGAGACTCTATGGGCATTAAATTCCCACGTGTAATCTCAGTTTAACTTAATAAAATGCATGCTTAAAAAAAAAAAAAAAAAAGATGGCGTCTTAAAATTGTTAATGAATTTATGGAAATGATTAACATCCGGCGGGTTGGATCCCGCGGGCCATCCTGACAGTGGAGTGAAAGAGATAGGGGGGTGGGTCCCATCTCTAACCCATCCCATGCAAATCTGCCGGGTCAGGGGGACCCCAGTTTTTTTGTCTTGCGGGATGGACCGCGAGATTCAACCCGCGGTCAGTGTATCATTACCGATGAATTTATTATACTCAAGATTGGAGTTCCCCGGAATTTTCGCAAAACATATTTTGGAAAAACTTTGATCATATGTTAACCGGAAACTTTCACATTAGGCTCTCAATTTCATAGGTTATGGTGCTAGGCTATGTCGTAAAAGACGCCCCGCCCGAGGCGTTAAAGGTTCGCGTCAATGAGCGCCTAGAAATAAAGGCCAAAAATGCCAAAATATGTATAGTTTTGCGCCCAATGAGCGCCTAGAAAAAAAGTCGCCCAAAATGCCAAAATATGTATAGTTTCAATCTCAAGGCCTCGAAATTCTTATTTAAGTGATTAGAGCTGTTCAATCTCAAGGCCTTCTTACTGGTTTGTCAGTTACTTTTTTATAGATAAGATATGCTTACCCATGCTCCATTGATCGCAGCTAACTAGCTAAGAAATTTGTAGAATCTGTCTCCACAATAATAATATAGATTGCTTCTAGTACAATTATGAACCCAGATTCCTCTGCACTTACACAAGCTGCCATGTTTGTATATGCTATTATGCTGGGCTACTAGATTCACGAGATTGTCCCAATCATAGAACCGGTTGTGTTGGAATGGAGGATTTGGGATAAAATTGCCCAATATATTTCTAAATTTACTGACACCATTGAAGTCTTTAATTGCTTACGCCACTGGTCTCCTAAAGAAATCTTGTTACATAGATGCGAATAATGAATTAAATAATACTCCCTCCGTTACTTTTTACTCTCTCCGTCCCACATATATAGGCGGAATTTTGGTTTTTCTTTGTCCCACTAAATAGGCGGACTTTGCTTTCCAAGATGAATTTTACCATATATACCCATATTTATTGTACATAGGTAATTGTGTTGGAGATAAGACGAAGGGCAAAACAAGAAAAAACATATAAAATTATGAATCCCATGCAATTTTCTTAATCTAAGAGAATTGTCTCTCTCCGACTATATATGTGGGACGGAGGGAGTAATAGGCTGGTTTGGTTTTTACAGAAAATTAAAGAAATTAAGAAAACTAATCATTGAAAGTGGTCCTCATGACCCTTGTTAATAAAAGAAGTGAATTGAAATGGTCCACATGACACTTGTCATCAAAAGAAGTTAAGAGAAAATTGGTCCCTAAAAATTAAAATAACATTTGACTTTTCCAATTAGGAAACCAGCTTATTTTTTTGAAATATTTATATATAGAAACCAGCCTATTAAAAAGTAACGGAGGGAGTAGTTAAAAAGAAAAAGAACTGCAAAAAATTGGTAATCAACCAACACATGACTTAGACTACCAATTTAGAAATTTAAATTAACTTTACAAAAATTCCTTTGTCACTGTAATTAAAACTTGAATTGGGTCTATATGTAGTGTAGGTGTAAATCCAAGAATAACAATACCCAGAAATCAAGATATAGCGCAGATCATCAAGAGGCTTAAGCAAATCTGGTTTCTTACCATAGAATGTGCATTTTTTTCTAGTTTCTTTATCTTTTCGTCTGTTATAGCTTCATATTTTTCATTACCTTTATCTACCAGGATGCGTCTCCCGCACCACAGCCTCCCACACCACAGCCGTCCTCCTTCAGTAGACAGATACTTGTAGCCCTTTTTGAGAAACTCTTCTTGAGCGTCGGTCAGTGTAAGCTGATGGTCGCGGAGAAGAATATCAAAAGCTGTTAATTTTTCATTGTTGACGGCTTTCTTGTTCACTCTCTTGTCCCTGCTGAGAATTCTCAGACATTTTACACTTTTGGACTTGAGAACCAGATGCAAAGGTGTGTTTCCTCGGTTGTCCACGCCGTTTATCATAGTCTCAGCCAAATTTGATTTGCCTAAGATATACTTGATCACTTTCAAACTTCCATTCTCAGCAGCAACATGAAGAAAGTTTTTTCCATTGGTGTCTTGGAGTTCTTCTACCATACTACTATTACCACGAGCGTCAATATGACGTATGAGAACTGCAAATATGTCTGATAATCCGAGCCTTGCAGCAATATGCAACACAGTGTCTCCTTGTGAATTTTGTTTCGTTATTAGTATCTCAGGTTTTTTACATCTCCTGCATATCTCCTCTACAAATACTTTTTTCTTTTGTTGAACTGCAACATGAAGAGGTGTGTTCTGATGTTGAGTATCCGTAGATTGATGTATAAGATAATCGCTGACACCATTCTTTGTAGCGAATAACTGTCTCAGCTGATCTATATTCCCTGATGTTATAGCTCCGTGCAAAGTTGGATCCATTTCTGGTTCAATTGAAGTTTGTAGAGTGATGTAAATTGATTGATTAAAATAGAAATCCACCTGTGTCTTTATATACCTATGTGGATGGCAGGACCTGGTTATGGGATATTTTCGTACACCAGAGAGGACTGGATATACGTAGTCAAACTTTTAGTATTTTCGTACACCATAGAGGACTGGATATAGATAGTCAAACTTTAAGTAACTGTTTAGTCAATACGCGTTTACGTGTTCTGAGGGTGAACAAGTCAAGTCAAGGATTCTTTGACTTTGTGTCATATAAACGGAACTGGTTCAGGAACTTAGTTGAACAAGGCTTTCCGAACTTATTCATGAGTCAGCTCACTAGGGGGTTATAGACGGAACCAGCGATTAATGTGTGTATGTCGGTCTGCTTTTGTTTTCCAGGGATGGCTTGAGGAATCAGGTACCAGATATGGCTGTTGGCAGTGTAGCCACAACGGAAGAACCGTGCTTAATACTACAAACTAATAAAATGACTAGGAAAGAACAAAGAGGATATAAGTTTCTGCCCAAAAAATGTAAGTTCATATGTGAGGATGCAGTGAAGTGTATATAATTAAAAATTGAAGGTGAGTACTCCTTCCGTCTCTAAAAGAAAAAAAAAACAACCGAACTTTAACAAAAATA
>JAJJWW010000168.1:0-45528 GCA_023531295.1 Papaver armeniacum
TGGATATCGTTAACATAAATATAAATAGGAATTTAAATATCAATTATTGTAATATTTTTTATATATTGTTGGTTTTTCCTTTGTTAGATATTTATCATTAATACTAAAATTAATATAGCTATTTCTATATTTTTTTCCTTTTAAAAGATTAAAAAAATATAAATCTTTTTTATTCCGTAAATACGTCGATTTTATTTTTTATTCTAATCATAAATGTCCAAAATTATAATGTAGTATTTTGTTAATTCTCTGGATCTTTTACAATAATTACATGAAGCTATATATGTAATTATTTTATTTCATAAATATGTTAATTTGATTTTTTTTATTTTAATCATAAATGTCCAAAATTAATATAGTAATTTTTTTATTTTTTGATTTTTATAAAATTATAAAAGATTATTTTATTCCATAAATATGTTGAATTGATTTTTTTATTTTAATCATAAATGTCCGAATTAATATAGTAGTTATTTTTATTTTTTGGATTTTCAAATAGTTGGTCTTTGAATAAACCGATTTTTTCAGTCGATGATAGTTGCATTTGTTATATCCGTATGTAAATTTACAGAGATTGTGTGAGTAACTTATGTATTGTTACTTACTAACAGTTATATATTTTATAATTAGAGGCTTTTATTGTAATCAATTGGACTATCTTATAGAAAATCATCCGTATATAGGGATACTTTAGTGGTATTCATTAGGAAAATTTGTTGGTTGGTCCGAAGCCCATTAAGTTAGTTATACTAGGGTCCAACCGGATTTTAGACTTATCACTAGGTCCATAATTATTTGAAACAAGCAAAATGACCACATTACCCCAGCACCACTCACGTGTGAACTCCACCACCTTATTACGGTTTCTCCAAATTTAATTAAGACATATAAAGGACCACAATTTTGAGTACATATCTGCTACACTGTTTACAAATTCGAGTACATATCTGCCACACTGCTTACAAATCTGAGTACATATCTGCCACACTGCTTACAAATTTGAGTACATATTTGCCACACTGCTTACAAATCTGATTATATATCTGTCGCACTGCTTACATAAAAATCCACCAGTATACCATATACGTACCGATGATTAATACACAAAAGGAGACAAAAACAAAACACAGCCAAAAAGCACTTCCTATCAGTATGCGATATATGTACTGAAGATTCATGAACTACAAATCAATTGTATGACAAGAATAGGTAACGGATCTATGAAAAATAAGAGGATCGAAACAAATATTAAAGTATTTCGTATATGTACTGACGGTTAAGACTAAAAAAGGTGACAAAACTGTGAATCAAACACAACAAAGAGCACTTCCTATCAGTATGCGACATATGTACTGAAGATTCATGAACTACTAATCAACTGCATGACAAGAATAAGTGATGGATCTATGAAAAATAAGAGAATCGAAAGACATATTACAGTATTTCTCATACGTACTGACGGATAAGACTAAAAAAGGTGACAAAACCGTGAACCAAACACAACAAAGAGCACTTCCTATCAGTATGTGACATATGTACTTATGGATAATAACATCTGAATGTACAAACAAGCATGATTTCGAAGAGAAAAACAAAAAGATAATCAAATCTAAATTTCAAATAAGCTAAAAACTGTGTAGATCATGAAAAACGATCCAATCTTCATGATTCAAACTTAAACAACAAACAAAACACTAGCAGAAACAATAAAAACTTAAGAAAGATGAAGAAAAGGGATTACATAAATGGTGAATCTAAAAGTATAAGAAAATTTAAACAGTTTTTATTTCCAGTATGTTATATATGTACTGTGCCGGATCATATAAAATAAGTGATTATAATGTAGGATAATCAAAATCAAAACATTTTTCAGTATGACGTATATGTACTGCAGGATCATGCCAAAACTAACAACATAGAAATCATAACTATGAACTAATTTATAAAGATTTGGCCAGAAACACAAAATAAGAACATCAATCAAAACAAAAACACATAAAATCCACTATATGATCAGATTTTCAAGAATAAGCTATGTTTTCTGTTAATTCATGCACAAAACCAAACTGCAATAAACCTAAAACTAACAAAATGAAACTAATATAGTAGAACCAAGTGACGAAGTGAACAACAAACATGATTACCCATATAGATCTGAACTATTTTTATAAAAATGAAAGAAATACGTAAAAATCAAGTATGGAAATTAAAAATACAATCAAAAATCAATTAATGATTAGATCTAGCCATTTTTCAAAATTGAACTTTTTTTTTCATTACGATTGTATACACAATCATTGAGATGCTTCGTTTTATCAGATCTGTGATTTTAGCAACGAAAAAAAAAAATAGGTCAAATCGAAAGGCGTTCCTTTTGAAAATTTATATATGAATACGCAGATTATGATACAGTGATTACAAATCTAAAACCGAATTTAAGATCGGAGACACAAAGAGACTGATCACAAACCTTTCATAGTCGGAGCTCTGGCAGACATTTTTCATTGAGAAAGAAAGATGAAAATGAAACGAGAATAAATGAAACATAATCTCCTTCTACTGTGTTTATAAGGTGGGGCTATTTTAGAGAACTTACAAAATGTATTTCATAGGTCTCGCACGTGTATGGACCCTGGAATAAAATTTTAGGTCCAAAATCTAAGAAAAAGGACCTCCGGTTACTGGGCTTTAGTGGGTGGACCTGCCACTAACTTAGACTACTATAATAGTACCTATTGGTAATTCCTACTATTCATTATGATCCCTTTATTTACTTTTTCGATTTTTTGCTTCTGATACTCTGCTAAAAGCATGCTGTTTTTGTTATAGGACCAACTAAGTTCTTCAACTTTCTCGGTGTTTTTTTCTCATGGCGGTTGCTGAAACCTTTTTTCCCATCGAGCTCAGACTCTCAATCGTTTCATCACGTTGAGTTTGATTCAGTTTGAGAGTGCGCTAATTGAATTTCTCTGTTGTCCAAGGACGGATCTTTTGCCTCCTAGTTTGATTGGGGGCCATGACATTTTATTTGTACCCCAAAATTTTCAGGGGCGTATTCATCGGATTATGAAAATACTGTTTTACCCTTGACTATTTTTTTTTCCTTCAAATAATGACCCTAATTAACGACCCTTCAAAGACAATAATGACTTTAAAGGTCGTCATATACATAATAAAAACAATAACGACCCTTCCAAAGGGTCGTCAGGGATTGATCTTTATATGACGACTCCAAACTGTCGTACATTTCCGCCATTAATGACTCTTCGAAGAAGATAACGACTGTTTAGAGTCGTCACTAAAACGGTCGAAACATTAACGACTGTTTACAACGGTCTAATAACGACTCTTATATAAAATGTAACGACTGTTCAGAATCGTCACCGAAACAGTCTAAACATTAACGACTGTTTAGAGTCGTCAATGAACCACTTCAATACCATGACGATTTTTCATACGGATCTGGGCAAAAAAAAAAAAATATCCATGATCTCAGCGATTTTTCATACACATGGATAAATAAAAAATTTGAAAAAAAAAAAGTTCAACTCAAATTAAGTAAGATTATCACTAATTATTTAAAATTAATACTAATCACTTAGGGCATTTTAGCCATTTAGAAAATATTTTTTTAAGGGGTGACCAAAATTAGGATTGGGTGACCTTTTTTGTCCACTAGTGCAAGGCCCCCAATCAAACTAGGATCTTTTGTCCTTCCCCTTGGAGCCGGGAATTATTAATTAGTAGAGCTTGATTTTTCTGTTTCCTTTTTCTTTTTTTTCTTCTTAGATTCACAGTTCTGACTTATCTGTGAGTCATGAATCAACCTTATATTCATATATATTACGATCAAAATCCGTTGTAATCACTCGGTTTCAAATAAGTTTAGGTTGTTATTCCGGATATTGCTTTAGATTGGTTTTCTTCAGTTCTTACTTCGGTTGCAGCTAATGATTTTTTAGTGGGTCATTCTTGGTCTCAAAGGTTCAACCAGGTTGTGATTTCAATCACTTCAATATAAAATGTTATGGGTCTTATCTTAATGTTTTAGTGATTGGTCTAGTTATTTGGGCAGGCCGGACTTTTTACGCAATGTAGAGATTCCAGACAAGGCCTATTTTAGATTTTTATAGTTTTTTCAAGTTTTTTGGGGGCTGTTGCCCTCTTTTCTTGTAATGTACTCTTGATTATCTTTTGTTTTTAAAAAATTCCTTCCAAGAAGATGTCACATAGTTTTATTTGTATTCCTTGTGGAAAGGATGGTTCAATTCTTAAAAAAAATTCGTCTACGATAAAGCAAAACCAGCACAGTAAGTATTCTTTTCCTCAAGTATCTGGGTCATCTTCGTCCTCTCCTCCTGCGCACTTAGATGAGTGTGAGTTTATGGGTAATATTGGACTCGGTTTGGTTTTTGATATTGTTGGAGCTCATCCTGGTTGGAACCATGTGGCGGTAGAATTTAAAAAATCTCTGAAGTGGAAAAGTTATTTGTTTATAAGGTCGTTATGCAAATCAAATGCTTATTTTCAACCTGATTCTGAGGGTATTTTTACATTGATTTTGCAAAGGAAAGTTTTCAATTTCTCTGGTTACAGCATTGTCGTTCGTCAGAGGAGTAATTCTGAATCACTCATCCCAAAATCTTATTGCAATACTATTTTTCATTGGATTGCTATTAGAGGTTTACCTCTAAATTTATAGAGTCTGAAGACTTTTGAAAGTGAAAAGGAGAGGGTAGCAAGTACACCACCAACTTTTTTGTTCGGCAACCTATATGGACAAAGCTCAATACAATTTCAAGCAGATCAACTTAATGATCCTTGACTATATGTATATGGAGTCTATATATCTATCTCTTCTCAATCAGTATTATAGACAAAGGAGTCCGTGAACCTAATTGTTAAGAAGAGTACTTAAACGACCCAAAAAATCAATATCCAGGATAAATCTAGTCGTATCCAAATAATCCAATCTGAATTATGCGAAGTAATAAACTTGTTATTTATCTTTCAAGATACGAATTCTATAAGAAACAAGTCTCTGAATCGATCACAATTAGATGGACGTATCTACTAGAATTGAATATGTACTACTTGCGTAAATCCTATAATAAAGATAAATAATATAATGTGGAAAAGGAAAAACAAGAGACACCATAAGATTTGTTAACGAGGAAACTGCAACTACAGAAAACCCCTCGTCCAGATTTGAACATAAAACTGTATTAAGCCGCTACAGACAATAGCCAACTACCAGATTTCGGACTGGAATGTAGTTGAGACTGAATCCACCCTCCAAGAGATTCAGTTACAATTGTGATCCTTACGCCTCTTGAACCTCACAAAGCTTGCAATTGATTCCCTTAGCTGATGTCCTTTACAGCCTAAGAGTTGCTTCAACCTAAGTGCAGACTTTTGATACCAACCTACCTCTAACAGATAAGCCTATTTGATTTCCCTTTAGATCAAATAGCAAGGCTTGAAATATATTTGCAATAGACAAAGCTAACAAACCTCACAATCCGGAACACTTAGACTCACTTAGATGAGAAACCTGGATCTTTTACCACCTCTCAAGAACAATCTTCAACTTATCAATTAATAATAGTTTCCAAATATCTATTTTGAAGAATCACAATGTCTGAGACGAAGAGAACTTTGTGATTTCTATCTATCTTTCCTGAAAGAGATTACGAGAATCTCGATAATAGAAAAGCAAGATCAGGATACATAAATTATCAAGGTAAAGAAGATAAACGGACCATGCTTCACGAATCTGCAAATCAAAGTATTTTAGTCGTAGACCTAATTATGTTTCTCAAAGGAAACTTAGGTCAATAGAGGACGACTCTAGTAATCAACTAGGAATTTCCCAATTGAAAGATCATCTTTATTTATAGTTTTTCAAGACCGAGGATTCTGTATAATTCAAGCTAAGATAACTCGAGAATCAGGCAAACACTTTCTATGTTTAGATGAAACTCTAGTTAGGGTTTCAAACAAGCATGTGAGAGTTGGTCTTGAAAATACAATATAAGAATATACATTATGGTACGGTTACGGAACCGTGTATAATGACTGTTCTATTTTGGAAAATATGCCTTTCGAACTGTAAGCAAATTGATGTTCCTTCAAACACCTAAGAGTTAATCATGATGCACACACATAAGTGTTTTAGATATCAATGAAGTCATAGTAGTGTTTTAAGAGAGTCATAGAAATGATAAACTGTAGATGGTGAAATTTGGATAAGGGGCCAAAGCGTTATTTCAAGACCATAGACAAAACTCAAATCTCACGGGAGATATTAATCCCTTGGTCCTCAAGGCACCCTTAGCCACGATTTCTAGTATACGTCCCCGTGAGACACTGCTGGTCGTGATACCGTGACTCCTGGCACACATCCTCGACGAGATACTGCTGGTCACGTAGGTTTCGTAGAGCGTAAAACGTCCCCAGTGGACTTATGAACCAGAACAGCCACAATTCCAGCATGTCTGCGCGAGACGGAGCTGATTGTGATGCCATGATTCCTAGTATACATCCTCGACGAGATACTGCTGGTCATATAGGCGCTGTAGATGCGTAAAAACGTCCCTGATGGACTTATGACCCAGAGCGAAGATATGCATGTCTCCTGTAAGCACGACTCACCCTATTTGAGATCAAGGATTGATTCCTAGTACATCATCGCGAGATACACTGGTTATGTCTGCTCTAAGATCTAACTCGACTTACTAAGGTTTCCGAATAACTCCTAGGACATCTCCGCGAGATACGCTGGTTATTCTGCCTCCTGGCCTTTTCAAAAGACTCCTAGAACATCCTTTTGAGATACGCTGGTCTTGCTGGCTCATCATATGGACACACGGTTGATTCCTAGCACATCTCTGCAAGATACGCTGGTCAAAAAAAAGTGCGCCAAAGTCTCGCAGAGGCATTAATCGGGCGTACAAAGCCTTTTCTCTCTCTCCGGGACGAGTCCCAGCTGACCACAGAGAGATTCGGGTCTGTTAAGAAAATCTTCGTAGAGATTTTGATCCGTCTGCAAAACCTCAGAGAGATTCAAATCTCTCTGCAAAATCTCGAAGAGATTCAAATCTCTTCTCAAAATCTCGGAGAGATTCAAATCTCTCTGCAAAATCTCAAAGAGATTCAAATCTCTTTGCAAAATCTCGGAGAGATTCAAATCTCTCGGAAAAATCTCAGACAAGGTTGAATATTCCCCATGATAGGCACGAGCCTCATGTAAGAATCGAGTCTCCTTTTCAGACTCTCCACACGAATTCTGAGGCATCTCATGCCTTTTTCACGTGACTCATCCTAGTCATTCTTACAGATCGGAGAGTATCTCTCTATCTTGGCCAACTCGGCTAAAAAGAATATTTATCTCTCCCAACACGTCATCACAAAGGCTGACTCAGCTTCACACAAGTGGGGGGGGTAACAATTAGGGTTTTGGTCTGGCGGTCTACGTCACGTGTGAGAAATACTCGGCTTATTTCTTACCGCAGAAGAGAGTAAAGGCGGTGGAATAATAAGATAAACTCAACCTAGTTTATCTCTATTCTTGAAGAGACGGGAGAATTGCTCCTCACGGCACGGAAAGCAATCCATATCTTCACCGACCTGATATTAGATAATTCAGCTATAAATAGGTCATATATTTCTCCAAGCTACGATCATCTTTCTCATAACCTCTCAGAGTAATTCTTCTTCAAACCCTAGAATTCTATGATCTCTCTCTTCATCTGCTTCCCTCTTTAAGACCATCCTTAAACCTCTTCCCTATGACTGAAGCAGACTTTGAACGGCCACTGTGCGTGGTTTAGGCGAAGACTGTTCGTGCTCAACCTCCCGTAACTCACTTTCAGAAACCTAGAATCCCACTTCTAACCTCTCTCAGATTTTAGGTAACTACATTTTGGCGACCACGGTGGGAGGTTGTTCACTCATTTACAGATCTCAATCATGGTCACTACTAGGAAGGAAGCCGATTCCACTAATCTAAACATAAAAACGTTCCATTGATTCAGTCTATGTAAATCCATTATAGGCTTAGCCGAGACTGTTATCCCTACTAGCACTTTCTCTCTCTTTCGAGTTTGACCTTAGTGAATAGGTTAGTGCGTCCCGGATCACATAGATCTCGTTCTGCATAAAAAAAACGCCCTAGTAACCTATTTTCATAAAAATCTACTGCTAATCCTTGAAAACGTTGGATAAGGACCAAGGAGAACTCCCGGAGACTCAACAGAATCTTGCAAAATCTCAGGTCGACATCCAGACTTATCTGAAAACGCCTTTAGAGTTACCAGTAGAGATAAATCCAACAAATCTATATCGACTAAATGTTTTTTAAAGAAGGAGTACTAAAACTGCTGAGAATAGCACTGACGGGATCTTGCCTACAATCGACCTCACCGGAGAAGATAAAGCTCATTACGAACGCGACAGAGCAAAGGAGAAACCATCCAGCCGACCTTATCACTCTCAAGGACCTCAAGGACCAGATGACGCTCTAAACTTGGAGATTTCGGCGAATACTTAGTCCAAAATTCGTTTAGGTCAAGGGACCTCAACCTGATCATAGGGGACTCGAGAAGTTTACCTTACCTTACTATTTTATTTATAACTCTTTCATTCCAAATCCGATTGCCCTAGTTTTTTTCTGTCAGATTTTTTTTTCCGTCATCTACATGATAAAAATCAACGAACACTTGAAAAGGCTCCAAAAAATTCATGACCTTGTCAAAAGCGTTGCAGAGCCGTCTAGGGTTATAAACCACCAGCCAAGATATATCTTGTTGCCATTCCTTCTTGAGAGGATCATGACCAGAATGAGACTAGCTTCCAAGACGACACTCGACCAAAGCTCATACTTATCCGAATACGCGAAGTCGCCGGTCGATATGCCATCTCAACACCGTCCCATCATAAATAAGAGGAGTCCTAGCAATTGTACAACCAAGTCTCCACGAGTCTCCAGCTATACCAACCCTATAAAGACTCCACCGCTCGACATACAATCACAACCAGATATTTTCACTGAAGTAAATAAGGAGAGGATCCAAGACCGAAACTCTTCTTCAATCAATCCATAAGCTACTCATCCAGACACTCCTAGCAGTTTTCGAAGTCAAAGCATTTTCTTTCAAAAAGACCGGCTCGACAAGCTTCCCCATGTGTCAGAGTCAGACATGATAACCATAGGACATGATTTGACGACCACTTATATCACCCTCGTCTTATGCTCCAGACTGTGAAATAATTATCCCCAACAGTATTTCAGACCCTCCTAGTCGGATCTACAATACTCCTCTCCCTACGTATCCATCAATTCAAGAAGCTGATCACCTCCCGTCCCCGACGCCTCTCAAGGGAGGTTTTAAGAACCAAAAGAAAAGGTTTTAACTCACCTGAGTAACAATAAAGGTAACAGTTTCACGCAGGAGTACGATCCTAAGGGGGAATTCTTTACTTACATCGCTACTGAAAGCAGTTGGATATGTGGTGAGTCTTTTTTCTGGGAATAACCAAGTCGTTAGTTTAGAAGATGAGGCTTAGCAAACTCCATGGATGAAGGAAAACGTCCCGACTGGGGACTGGATAGGATTCGGACTCAGGACACGAGTCTACGACTTATCTAGTAGGACTGTTTTCGTTAATTCTTTCGCCTTAGCATCCAAGTCAGTGTTTCTCCCCTAAGCGAAGATTTTCACAAGTGGTCACAAGCTTTTCAAGATCTATGAAGTAACCAGAAGGGATGTTGTTCAGACTCAAGTCCCTTATTGCATCAAGGATCTCCAACCAGTCGTTAACTATTTCGATCGTGGGATGAGCAGCATAAGTTATTATCTCCATTGTAGCAATATGACCATATCTTTGCCGAATCAACCGGTACAACTCGGCATATTTGGTAGCAACGCCAAACCCCCCCTCCCCCCACCAATATCTCATTCGGTTTCAGAAGGGTAAAAGAGCCCATGAAGTCAGCACTAGTAATAGGATAACCAACTCTGCCTCACCTCTTTGTGATTCTCCATCGGGATTACTAATCACCAGGGACTGTTGCACACTTGATTCATTGTTTAGAAAAATATCATCCGCCCCATTATCAATAATCGTTTCTTGAGAAGTACCCATGGTATGAGCCTGCAGTACAAGGAATGATTTATATCAAGAAGACGTAAAATTGAAGATACATGTGACGCACGGTTGGGGTTTTGGTCGGTTAAGGACATGTCAAGCCTCATGAACAAAAGACGAAGCCTACCCTCATGCCTAAAGTCATATCTTTGTTTTGTTCTCAAGAATTCCAGATCATGTCTATAATAATTCTCATGGGTTCGTTCGGGTGTCATCCTTTCACGAAGAATCAATAAAATACGTTATTTTACCAACAAAGGGTATAAACGTAAAACCTAAGGATGGTCATGCCTCTGGCTTATGGAAGCCGAAATCATGACTAATACTGATATAAAGATGAATAATGGGGGTCATGATACTCTAAGGGTCGTTTCCACGGCATTGGGTTATGTCAAGAATCCAAACAGGACAAGGATTCCTCCTGGGACTGGGAGTCGGATTATTGTACACTGCATCACGAAGACATGAAAACTGGCAGTAATCCATAAACAATTTGGTGATCCTTCCTGAAGCAAATATATTCTCCTAGGTCTTACCAACAACATACGAAAAGGGCGCCTCAAACGGACAAACGAGCTAGGAGATGTGTCCCCGGCACCGAAGTAGACGCAATCTAAAAAGTTTCTGAAATTCTATACGGGATTCCTGAAGCCGTACACAGGGTTTAGACTGACCTAACGAGCTCGGAATCAAGTCTTTCTTTTTGCATTGGATAGATTATTCTTTTTCCTAAAAAAGTAGGGGTCGGGCGCTCAAATCCGAATCTGTATGAAGAATCTGTGACAATTCTCCTCAGATGTGACAAATCTGAAGTTTGTTTCTGGAATGCTAGCCAACAACGACTAGACCTATGCATGTGGTTGTTTATACAAATATGCATGGTCATTAAATGAGTAATTATAATAAGTAAAACTTACTGGTGTAGTGTTAACGCCTGATGAAGGAGAGGAACCAGCATCAACAAGCTCAAGTTCATTTACAATTTCGTGTTGCTAAGAACTTACTTCACTTCGAGTACGAATGGAACGGTCAACTTGGACACAAAAGCACTAGTATGATGAAAGGTTATGCTACCACTGAGATTAACCAAATTACTTGATACTTACTTGTTCGAACTTAGGAGACGCGCGCTTAGGGCTTGCTTCATGAACTGCAAAAACTACATCATCCGCCGGAATCCCCTGCAAAAAGTTTTGTACTCTGATCAGTTGCTCTTTCTAATATTGTCGAGCCTTGGGTGATACATGGCAAGTTCTTTGAGCTCATGCAAAAGGAAATTTTCATGGGAGTCCAATTACAATGTTAATTTCACGTCGTACTCTCGCTATGTAAGTTGGTCCTTTACGAACAGGGACGCCATGGTCGAAGCCTATTTGACGAATTATCATATCCACGTTATAAGCTTGCACCGAGAGTTCACCAACACTATTCAAACTCAAACTCAAAACATGACCAGGTTTAGAACTAAATGTGTATGTAGCCTCTGCTTCGGACAAGTAATCATAATCAAAAGGGAGTAGAACAACATCATTCATTAAGGAAAATGACTGCAGCTGAGCCACACCCTCAGGAATCCGTGTCCAAGAAAAAGTGACGGATTTCTCGTCATCCATCAATGCAGAGAGTTGTTGAATTGGATATTTATTACACCAACAATAAATTTTAGCTACTAGAGGATCAGTGGCCTTCAGCGGACGAGGAACAGGGGCATACTTCTCAAAGTGTTCCCGTAGCCATGAATGGAGAAAGCACACATTCATTAAGAAAACGAGATCGTCACTTACCTGGGTAATAAGGGTAACTATCAATCAATTCAGTAAAGCGATAAAACTCGTCATCGAAATTAGGGATCTCTTTATTGATGCGGCTCTATTGCTCGTTGCGGAATCGCCCATGTTGCTCCTACTGTCATCTTCGTTAGAAGAGTTATGAAACATTCTTGAGATGAGATCAAAACAAGAAGAAGGCTGATTTCTTTTCTATGCAAGAGATATTATACAAGACAAGGGAATAAAGTAGGAGAATTATTCACGTAAACCAGTTATGCGTGCGTATATGCATGTCACTGCCAAAATATGGAATTTTAGTGGCAATAAAATTCGTGGGAGGAGCTGGACCGGTTTCGAAACATTAAGGCACGTCAAAATATCTCTTCACTTTTCAATTTAACTTCAAAAGGAAGCCTTGAAGCAAAAGGAAATGGAGTTGGAGCTAAAAGAGGAAATTTGAGGAATTTGGATCAGATAAAGAAACTGAGGGTTTTCTTTCTTCTACAAATTCCTCCAAACCGTGGACAAGCCCTTTTCATGCGTGAGGATGCTCTTCTATGCCAGTGGGACGTGATTTATTATCTCGGAATTTTTTCAGAGGGATCAAAGTCGAAGAGAATTAGGGTTTTGACGAAAATAGCCCTAATTTCAAGAATTTGGTGAAAAAAGGGATTTATTCTAAAAGAGAAGGGACCGAGCCTCTCCCATTCTCTTGGACGGTTGTCTAAGCCTCTCTCAATCCTTTTTTTCTCATTACTCTTCAAGAAAAACGAGCTCATAAGGGATTTTGACCAAAATACCCTTATATTGCAATTTTGAGCATTTTCAAAGAAGAAAGCCTTAATACAGCCAGAGACCGACCAAGTTCTCATCTACTCATTCCAAAGGCCTCATATACGTGAATATTGAGTTCTCTAAATGTTCGAAGAAGAACGGTATTGAAATGGAATCCATAAAAGCAGAATGTCAGAGAAAATAAAGGGAGTTTGGCTCAAACAGGGAAGTTTGAGTTCACAATTTTCAAAACTAATACCAGACATGCGCCTCACTCTCTCTCTCTCTCAAGACATGAATATACCTATGGAAGTTCACGACCTCTCTTATGCCGAAGAAAAATCAAGCTCATAGTGGTTTCTGACGAAAATACCCTTAGTTTCAAAAGTAGGTATTTCCTCTAAAAAAGAGGTGTCTCATTGGTACAAGGACTTAAACATGCTCTCATCACACAAGATTCCGAACTCGAAAAATAGATGCATACCTTCCAAGCCTCTTCAAGCATCTCCAGAGTATCTGAAGGAGTCACAAAAAAAAAAAAAATACAAGTCTGAATTCAAAACTTCTCTAGGGCAAAGATTCTACATTTCCGAAAATGGAGTCCAGATTTTCTCATCATGTCTCACCAACCTCACGGCTATCCAAGTATTCGTTCAGGTCTCTTATTCCTCTAAAGAGTCGAAGCTCAATATTTAGCCAGAAGAGAACAATTAGGGTTTTAAACAATTATGCAAGTTATGCTCAGACGCAATCAAGACAGCAAAAAAAAAAACTGGTTCATCAAATCCTAATTCAAAGTGTTGGAGTATTTCAAAACATAACTACAAGTCTTCATTAACTCGCGACCAAGTTTCAACTCTATCAAGGTGTTTGCTTCAATCTCAATAACTGGGGACTAAGCCCTATCTCTCTTTCCTATGGGTGATTGCCGAGTAAGAAGGTACCATATGCAGACACAACTTCATACACAAGATTCACGTAAACCAATTTTCGCACATCTAGCATTTTGACGCAAGGTGGATCTTCCAATTAGACAACGAGATATGCCATGACTTTCAGTTTTCATCAGATCAAGATATTGTCTCCTTTTTGTAATCCTAGCCCAGCTTCGTGGCTCATATTGAAGCATCACAACATTTGTCTACACGATCAAAAGCAATGCTGAAAATTAGGGTTTTAATCAGATAAATCTTAATCGCAAATATATACGCCTAAGGCATGGATTTCGCAATGACAACACTGCAATGCTCGGATAAAAAAACTGCCCAGCATTAATATTCACGAGAAATTCCAAGTCCTGAGTCGATTTCAAGTTCAGAATCAGAACAAACGAAGACTAAGCATAGGTTCAAGGACTCTACAAGTCTAAAAGAACGAGTGATTGTAACTTCGCATCGTCACCATCTATGTACTCATCATAGAAAAATCAAGGTTCTACTCTGAGTAGGGGACTTAATGTAGATGGTGAAATTTGGACAAGGGGCAAAAGCGTTATTTCAAGACCATAGACAAAACTCAACTCTCACGAGAGAGATTAAGCCCTTGGTCCTCAAGGCACCCTTATCCACGATTTCTAGTATACGTCTTCGTGATACACTACTGGTCGTGATGCCGTGACTCATAGCGCACATCCTCGACGAGATACTGCTGGTCACGTAGGTTCTGTAAAGCGTAAAACATCCCCAGTGGACTTATGAACCAGAACAACCTCAATTCAAGCATGTCTTCGCGAGACGGAGCTGATTGTGATTCCATGATTCCTAATATACATCCTCGAAGAGATACTGTTGGTCATGTAGGCACTGTAGATGCGTAAAAATGTCTCTGGCGGACTTATGACCCAGAGCGAAGATATGCATGTCTCTTCTAAGCACGACTCACCCTATTTGAGATCAAGGACTGATTCCTAGTATATCATCGCGAGATACACTGGTCATGTCCGCTCTAGGCTCTGACTCGACTTACTGAGGTTTCCGAATAACTCCTAGGACATCCCCGCGAGATATGCTGGTTATTCTGCCTCCGGCCCCTTTCGACAGACTCCTAGAACATCCTTTCGAGATACGCTGGTCTTGTTGGCTCATCATATGGACACACGGTTGATTCCTAGCACATCTCTGCAAGATACGCTGGTCAAAGACAAGTGAGCCAAAGTCTCGCTGAGGAATTAATCGGGCGTACAAAACATTTTGTCTCTCTCCGGGACGAGTCCCATCTGATCACAGAGAGATTCAGATCCGTTAATAAAATCTTCGTAGAGATTTTGATCCATCTGCAAAATCACAGAGAGATTCAAATCTCTCTGCAAAATCTCGGAGAGATTCAAATATCTTCTCAAAATCTCGGAGAGATTCAAATATCTTCTCAAAATCTCGGAGAGATTCAAATCTCTTCTCAAAATCTCAATGAGATTCAAATCTCTCAGAAAAATCTCAGACAAGGCTGAATATTCCCCATGATAGGCACGAGCCTCATGTAAGAATCGAGGCATCTCATGCCTTTTCACGTGACTCATCCTAGTCATTCTTATAGATCGGAGAATATCTCTCTATCTTGGCCAACTCAGCTAAAGAGAATATTTCTCTCTCCCAACACGTCATCACAAAGGCTGACTCAGCTTCACACAAATGGGGGGATAACAACTAGGGTTTTGGTCTGGAGGTCTACGGCACGTGTGAGATTTACCCGACTTATTTCTCACCGCAAAAGAGAGTAAAGGCGGTGGAATAATAAGATAAACTCAACCTAGTTTATCTCTATTCCTGAAGATACGGGAGAATTGCTCCTCAGAGCACGGAAAGAATTCCTTATCTTCACTGACCTGAGATTAGATAATTCAGCTATAAATAGGTCATCTATTTCTCCAAGCTACGATCATCTTTCTCATAACCTTTCAGAGTAAATCTTCTTCAAACCCTAGAATTCTCTGATCTCTCTCTTCATCTGCTTCCCTCCCTAATACCATCCTTAAATCTCTTCCCTATGACTGAAGCAGACTTTGAACGGCCATTGTGCGTGGTTTAGGCGAAGACTGTTCGTGCTCAACCTCCCGTAACTCACTTTCAAAAACCCTAGAATCCCACTTCTAACCTCTCTCAGATTTTAGGTAACTACATAAACATATTTAAATAATAAGTCTTTGAGTATCTGCCTAATTATACTGGGATCATTGGTGAAACGGTTCGTGAACCTTAAGGCTAAAGTTCACGAGTCAAGGTGCTACGGTTTGTGAACCGGGTTCCACAACCCTACTCGGCTTGAGAACTCAGATGTAAACTATTTGTGAACTGGGTTTGCCAACCGGACTCTATATATAAACTCTGATGGACACAGTTCGGGAACTGGGTTCACCACATTAAGCCTTTTATACCAACACGGAAATTCAGTTCACCATGGTTCGTGAATCAGATTCGTGAACTGTCCCTAACTGAACTTGCAGTTTGCAAACTGGTTTTCCATCCTACCCTGATCAGAAATATCAGAAGTTCGAATTTTCTCTCTTGTGATGTATGAAACATTCTCAAATGATAAAATCATATGCATGGGAAATTTTCAATTGATTCACAAATTAACTCCTGAACAATAAATTATTTTAAACTAATATTGTTAAGGGCCTTTGAACATATATGCTTAAATCATATTTCGAGATTTTTAACAAGACAAGCTTGACTCGAAATTTCTTCTTTGTGAATATACTAGAAGTCATACGGCATAGTCTCAAAAGATAGAATGGTAAGATAGTGAGTAAATTAGAATGGTTCAGTCTTCACATACCTGATAAAATAAGTTCTTTAAATGTCTTCGAGGGTGATATCTGATACCCAACTGTTGATGGTGGATTTTCGTTTAAGGTTAAATTTGTAAAAACCATAAAAGATCATGCGCTGACATCTTGTAAAAGATAAAGCCATTTATAAGTGTTGGATACTCCCTCACTTAATTCACCAAGAATGGAGCATGTAGCAACAATCCCGTTCTGTGAATACATGAAATTCCTCCAGGTTGGAGCATGTGGCAACAATCCCTTCCTGTGAATTTCATATCAGCCTTGTATTTCCAGTACTCATTATCAGTGTGGCATGACGACTGAGTGTTACTCTTACAGAGTAACACGAACCTCCAAGCACGATAATGAAACCATGTACGAAATACCCGTACAGGCTGACTCTCGGTGTGTTATACTAGCCCGATTGAGCCCCTCTCGGTGTGTTATACTAGCCCGATTGAGCATCCGGACTGACCGTATCAGTCCGGATATGATTCGATCGCAGATCATCCAACTCCATAAGCATGATTGGATGACCCCAGATCAATTCCATCACCCCCAAGCAGGTATGGAATACCCACGGCCGACCCCGCATGGTCGGTCATTGGCCTAGCTTGCCAAGAAACCGTTCATACCAAGCATTATGGACGGAAAACCCTAAATTAGGGTTTGCGGCATATTACATGTGTTGCAAAGCAGTCTCAACCATCCATCTTCGCAGGTATAGATGTAGGGTGTAGATGTAGACTTAAAGGGCCCAGAGCATGTCAACACGATCACCGTGGGACCGCCTACACACTTGACCAATCGGTCAAGACCAACAATGTTTGGCCGTGACAAAATCGTCACCCAAACAAGAGATGGCGCACGGCTTTGAAAGCCAAAATTAGGGTTTCAAGCCATCACGCGCGTCCATCTTCTCCGGCACGAATGGAGGGTCACATATTAGATTAAGCAAGGGCCGGTCATACCAGCATGACCACCGTGGGCCCATCTACCTGCTCATGTGTTCGGCCAAGGCATATCATGCCTGGTTAATCCCAAACGTGCGTCCAAACTAGCATGGCCACGCCTCCCAAACCACAAACTGATCTCGACCGCTCAACTTCACCGGATGATTTGAAAGGCTTAGATCACGTTTTCATGGGATATTCAGGTATAGGCATGAACACCAGCCTGCCATCTTCACGTCAAACCCATCGGCCAAGACCGACCAAATTAGGTCGTCTTGGAACGCGCGCCGGAAAAAGCATGATGCGCGGCCTTTTGCGGCATCAATTTCCTATTGCAAAATTGATCTTAACCACTCCTCTTTGCCGGTCAAATTGAGTGGCCTAGATCGCACCTTCATGGGACAGTGAGACATGGACGTGTACATTGGAATGCTATCTACATGCACGCCCGGTCGGTTCTCTCCAAATCCCTTTCCATGC
Source organism: Papaver armeniacum (assembly GCA_023531295.1). Lineage (NCBI taxonomy): Eukaryota > Viridiplantae > Streptophyta > Magnoliopsida > Ranunculales > Papaveraceae > Papaver > Papaver armeniacum. The sequence goes on from JAJJWW010000168.1 coordinate 17,892, forward strand.
TCGGTTTCGACCAAGCTGAAGAGTGATGCTTGCGCACCTCTTCAAAAAACCCTAATATTCATTAACGGTCGCAGATGAGTGTCTCAAAGATCATCTCATCCGTCCAACTTCACCGACTTGGTTATACAACCCTGGTCAGAGTTATTTGGTTAGTGAGGCGTCATTACCCATCACTTTACCACACCATAATGCGTACACTCGCATAAAATACACACGATACTTCACAAGTATCGACTTCCGAATAACGCAGTTAGTTATTCAATTCAAAGATTACATGCTATCTTTCGTGGATTCACGATCCACACATTCCAGACATCAATCATGTCACAAACCGGGGGGGATACATACTGGGGTATTGGTCGGCGGTTTACATCGTGCGGCGTGCAACGCGCCATCACAAGAACGTGTCGGGAAGTCATGGACGGTTAGAGATGAACAGGGAGAAGTGGGCAAGGCGGTCGTGTGTGGCACCGACGCACAACTCCACTACTCCATCACTCCACTTCCTCCACTTCCCACGAGAGACGTGAATAAGGCTCAATGACTTGTATAAATAGGTTCTCCGCCCTATTTCAAACAACAACACAAGTCCAGGACGAGACAGAAAACCAAGTGTTAATACAAAAACGTATTCCAACACCCGAGTTTGCTTGCATCAATCACAAGCCTGCTCACCTTTCGTTACAAGTCATAAGCAAGCCAACACCTTCACAATCTCAACACCTTCTTCGCTTCCCTCCCTAAGATCAACCCCATCTCCTTCACTTTGTGACCGAAACAAGTCCGGAACGGCCATTTCTTGGTTTAGGCCGGACTTGCATAGATTGATCTCTCGAATCTACAAGCACTCACCGCGCGATGCATTTGTTTAAGGTTTAAATTCATTCCTCATCCACACCCCAAATTACCAAATTCTGCAGGAGTAGTTTTTACCCATAAACAATTGGCGACCACAGTGGGAGGTTGATCTCTCGGTTACAAAAATTGAATTCTCAATTTTTCAATTTTCATCCCACGATGTACCCTCACTCGGAGTCCGCAGGTGGTTCAGATATCATGGGAAGCATAGCTGGAATGTTGGAGGATGTCTTGGAAAATCAAGCCGGTATCAGCAGAAGGCAGAGCGAGACATTTCGCCTTTTGAATGATGTAGCGACACAACTACAAGAGGGGTCGATAGGCATCAACTCAATAAAGGTAAGAAACGTTGAATCCTTAGTCGAGTCACACCTTTACAAGTGGAGAAGCAAAGAGAGCACGCAATCGAAAACGAATCAAGAAAGATGGACAACACGGTCCGCACGGGGGAAAAGACTTGTCAGGAGTACTACAATGTCGCCGGATAAAGAAAGGGAGCCTGCAGCCTATGGAGCCCTGCTAGAGGATTTATATCTCAAAGCTCTTGCTTTGAAGCCCTAAGACTGTCCAATCGCGTCGACTTTTCAACCGATCAAGAAACGCTTGAGGAAGGAGAAATCAATCGGGAAATACCCGAATACGAGAGGATGGGAGCGTTCAATCCGATCACTCAGCAGTGACATCACGACACCTTCCACATCCCTTTACCTAGGCGAGCGATCCGCAGATATGATGGCACTCGCAAATCTTCCAACTTCATCTCCTGTTCCACGTCAAAGCCACGGAGAGACGTTACAACGCCCACTGACGCAGGAAAAGTCAGACACAACGTACTTACATTTCCCCTTCCCGATGAAGAAGATTCTGGAGCTACCGGAGGCGTGGGTACGAAATGGAGAAGTGGGGATACCCCCGGTATGGCGTCCGCCCACTGATCAAGAAGTAACGGACCCGAGGTACTGTCATTACCACCGGTTCCTTCATCACCCCACCGGTGAATGCAACGCTTTGAAGCGCATCGTTCAGGAGAAGCTTGGTCCAGATCGATAACTCTGAGAAATTAGTGCGGAGGATTTTCTTAGAAAGGCAACTCCGGTTCGATACAAGTGAGGCTTCGAAAGCAAGTAAGTTTTACTCAACAATTTTACAAGAAAGATAGTTTGGAATCCACTGGGGACTTGGAATTCCGCACGTGAAGAAAGAGGCTCAGTGATCAACGCCATGTTTGTTTCCACCCGTACCTCTCTTTTGCATAACGTTTGCAATTTCATGTGATATGTGCAATCATTCATGACCAAGATTCAAATTTCATTTAACATAATCTCTTTCAAAAAGGTTGTTCACAAAACTATCTCAAAATAAGCCAATCCAATCACCTATCAATCCAAAACCGGAGATCAAAGAAAATCCTCACTATCGCTCAAAAAAGAAAAAACATCTAAAAGAAGAGACAAGTATATAGCATGAATACTTCAAGGAAAGTCCTTCAGCAACAACTCGTCCTTCTGGGCGAGAGAGATTTTCATCCTTTGAAGCACAGCCTGCTTCAGCTCCAGTTCCTTAGACAACTTCTCAACCTCTTCTTCCTGGCGAGCAACACAGTCCGCGGAAGGGACTTCATCCTGTAATTTCTGGAGCTCCTGAATCTTGGAGAAACCTTTGAAGAACCAAGGGGCATTGAAACCATACTGTGCAAACACGTCCCGATGGCACCTCCAATCTTCAATCATCTCCTCAGAAATTGTTCGACCAGTCGTGACGCTCATCCCCTGGATAGAAACTAAAGCTTCTTGGACGCGGTTGACCAATGCAAGACGAATTTTGAGTTTCGTGGTGGTAGCAATGTGACCGTGCTTCTCCCATATCGCTGTGTACAACTCTTCGAACTGAGCCGGCACGCTGAATCCACCAACCAACACATGACCTGGATAAGGGACGGTAAAAGGAGGATCGAACAAAGCCCCAGGCTGCATCACCGGTAATTCACTAACCGCGGGAGACTTGTCAGTTGCAGGAGGCCTTTCAGAAGGGGTCACCACAATAGCCATATTGATTGGAACCTGTTCAGGATGGATCTCAAGGGGAGCCGTCTCAACCATAGCGAGTAATCGCCTCTCTCATATTTCTAAGGCATCTATTTCGCTCTGGGTGCTAATTTCCATCACGACCCCGTCAACAAGATCACTAAGGGAAGCGCCTTGTTCAACCGAGCTTGCATCATCTCTGTCATGGTCGGAAAAAGGAGCGGTTTCTCCAGACTTCTCAGCATGAAGGTCAGTACCGCCAGACTTCTCAGCATGAAGGTCAGTACCGCCAGACTTCTCAGCATGAAGATCAGTACCGCCAGACTTCTCAGCATGAAGACCAGCATTACCAGCTTTCTCATTTTGAATGCGCGCCAACCTTGTGAAGACATTCTCTTTCGAAATTCCCTGATTTCAAGCAAGGATCGTTTTTAGAAGAATTTACACTGGAGAAATGAAAGAACCGAGGGGAAAAGATTTAAATACCTGCATATTGGAGGAATTGAGGACTACCGGACCACATGCTTGCCTCTTAGGTCTCTCTCCTACTTGGGGACTGCAATCCTCAGCTCTGGTCCGTTTGGCGGGAGCGGCTTCAACCGGAAATGCTTCGTCAAGACGTCGGAAGATGGTTCACCACGGGGATCTGTCACAACACTCTCCGAAAATTTACGGAAAACCAACAGTTGTTTCTTCCAAAATTCCTTATACTTATCGGTTACCACTGGGTTTCTCCCAATAGGCCAGAAGGGAAGGCTCACCCGTTCCAAGAACACGTCAGCATTAAGAATATTCGAGAGGAATTACCTCGGAACTCCTGGTGGACGGATAAATGGGACACCCTGATCAAACCCCATTTGACGAGCCGCCCTGTCAATATTGTACGGAGTCACAGTAAATTCTTCGTTGAATAAAGACGGGACGTATCACGGGATGCTGCGCATGTAAACAATTTCCCGGATCTCATAGTCTTAACATCGACTGCAGCACAACATCAGGGCCATCAGAAGCAATAGCAAAAGTCTTTGGCTGAACAACGGAAGGATGGACCGGCCCCCATGGACGGAAATCTACAGAAGACACATTGTCAAATGCGTCCACAAGTCTCGCACCGGCTCTGGGGCGCTTCTTATTCCAGCGGAGTATTCCCGATCCACCATACAAGTTGGTGAGCAAATTTGTAGAGGTAGGAGCATAGCTTTTGAAGTGTTCCCATAAGAATGCCTGAAGAAAAGCGAAGTGAACGTGCGATTCCACCTTCTTGTACCCGTTAGAAACATGCATGTCCATTGCTAAGGCGTCCAGATGAGAATACAGCGATCCAAGGAACAAGGCACCCAGGGAAAGAACTTTACCTTTTGCCAGCCTTATAGCAATCTTGACAAGGTCACCTCTAATGGTTTTCTTTCCAGAACCATCGTCGAACATATCTATGGATAGCCATAAAGACAGGAACGCAATCACACTGAGCTCATTTTCCAACTCTTGATCCGGCTCTGGGTCTGCTGGAGACCACTCCGACACCCACCAGGTGTAAAAGCATCTCGTATCTTTTTTCTCCTCCTTGTCCAAATTGTCGAATTCCGCCACCTTTTGAAGTATAGCATCATAGTCACGTTGCTCCGCATCAGAGAGATCGTAAGAAAGACTTCCGGCAACAGGAAGGTTCATTAATGCAACTACACTCTCCAGGGTAATAGTCATCTCTCCCCATCTAGATATGGTTGTATGAGTAGAAATACGCCACCGAGAAATGAAGGTAATCAAACCCGCGGCGTCTTTCCTAATTTTAAGAGCAGCAGATGCCATGACCGCATTGAGGATTTGTGCCGAAAGAAAATTATCTTTAATGCCCTTATTACTCAATATGCGTCTCATCCATCCTTCATAAGAACCCAGTGGAGTATGGAAAATCTTGAAGTCAATAGGGGAAGGCGGATATTCATTTCTCTGGAGACAAAATCTCACCACAAGTGCTGAAGAAGAAAACGGATCGGCCTCCGTATTTTCTGAATCGGAAAGAAGGACTATCTTATGAGAAGGATGCCTTCTGGTGTTTGGAAAAGGCAAGGTGAACAACTCATCATCAATGTTCGGCATATCTTTAAAGCTGTCAACACTTCCTGACTTGGTACCAGCATTATCTCCGGAAGACATCTCGACAGGAATTCTTTTCTTCATTCCATAATGAAATAAAAGACAGGAGTTAGAACTTGTATGAAAAGCACATGAGAGATGTAGTGACACGGCAAGACATAACTCACGTCGGAGCACACAAAACCGGCCCAAACACTGGTTTAAGTCAGGCACAAGTTTCAGTCTGGTATTGATTTCAAGTCAGGTGCAAGTTTCAGTCTGGTACAAGTTTCAGTCTGGTATTGATTTCAAGTCAGGTACAAGTTTCAGTCCGGTACAACTTTCAGTCTGGTATTGGTTTCAAGTCCGGTACAAGTTTCAAGTTCGGTGTAAATTTCAGTCAAGCATATATGAGTAAGACCCACGTTCCGGCATACACGGCGGGCCCACGTTCATTCTCACGCATCATAACGCGATTTTCTTTATTCATGGGAATCGTGTATGCGAGATTTCAAGCCAAGGTTTTTCCTTTTCAAGATACAACCTAAAAGCTAGGTTTTGCATGTAATGGTGGAGAGACTAAGCATATGCACATCTTACCAAAGGTGTTTACCTAGCAAGCTAGCAAAAAAAAAAAAAAAAAAAAAAGACCGAGACTCACCTTGGACGGACGGACGACAGCAACGGCAACGATTCCGGCAACATGCTCCGGCGGACAGCAGCAGCAACAGCGGTTGGCGGCGGCAGCAGGGCTGCGGACGAGAGCAGCAAACAAAAAAAAATTCGTGAGAAAAGAAAAAGGGTGTTGTCTCTTTTATAGACAAAAAATTAGAAGAATCCCAATAAAAGAAGGATTCCTCCCTTATTTGGTTTCCTCTTTTGATTCAAGTACCCAAAGAAAGAAACCAGCCCCACCAAGGATTCCATACAAGCGTGACGGCGTGGGAAACTAGCGGTCAGCCAATACTCTTCCGGGTAAACTCCTTTTATCATGTCTTTCTCACATATGTATGTCACCATCTCATGCCTACCACACAATAGTGTAACCATTATGTGCTAGGCAGGGGACTTAATGTTGATGGTGGATTTTTGTTTAAGGTTAAATTTGTAAAAACCATAAAAGATCATGCGCTGACATCTTGTAAAAGATAAAGCCATTTATAAGTGTTGGATACTCCCTCACTTAATTCACCAAGAATGGAGCATGTAGCAACAATCCCGTTCTGTGAATACATGAAATTCCTCCGAGGTTGGAGCATGTGGCAACAATCCCTTCCCTGTGAATTTCATATCAGCCTTGTATTTCCAAAGTACTCATTATCGGTGTGGCATGACGGTTGAGTGTTACTCTTACAGAGTAACACGAACCTCCAAGCACTATAATGAAACCATGTACGAAATACCCGTACAGGCTGACTCTCGGTGTGTTATACTAGCCCGATTGAGCCCCTCTCGGTGTGTTATACTAGCCCGATTGAGCATCCGGACTGACCGTATCGGTCCGGATATGATCCGATCGCAGTCATCCAACTCCATAAGCATGATTGGATGACCCCAGATCAATTCCATCACCCCCAAGAAGGTATGGAATACCCACGGCCGACCCGCATGGTCGGTCATTGGCCTAGCTTGCCAAGAAACCGTTCATACCAAGCATTATGGACGGAAAACCCTAAATTAGGGTTTGCGGCATATTACATGTGTTGCAAAGCAGTCTCAACCATCCATCTTCGCAGGTATAGATGGAGGGTGTAGATGTAGACTTAAAGGGCCCAGAGCATGTCAACACGATCACCGTGGGACCGCCTACACACTTGACCAATCGGTCAAGACCAACAATGTTTGGCCGTGACAAAATCGTCACCCAAACAAGAGATGGCGCACGGCTTTGAAAGCCAAAATTAGGGTTTCAAGCCATCACGCGCGTCCATCTTCTCCGGCACGAATGGAGGGTCACAGATTAGATTAAGCAAGGGCCGGTCATACCAGCATGACCACCGTGGGCCCATCTACCTCCTCATGTGTTCGGCCAAGGCATATCATGCCTGGTTAATCCCAAACGTGCGTCCAAACTAGCATGGCCACGCCTCCCAAACCACAAACTGATCTCGACCGCTCAACTTCACCGGATGATTTGAAAGGCTTAGATCATGTTTTCATGGGATATTCAGGTATAGGCATGAACACCAGCCTGCCATCTTCACGTCAAACCCATCGGCCAAGACCGACCAAATTAGGTCGTCTTGGAACGCGCGCCGGAAAAAGCATGATGCGCGGCCTTTTGCGGCATCAATTTCCTATTGCAAAATTGATCTTAACCACTCCTCTTTGCCGGTCAAATTGAGTGGCCTAGATCGCACCTTCATGGGACAGTAAGACATGGACGTGTACACTGGCATGCTATCTACATGCACGCCCGGTCGGTTCTCTCCAAATCCCTTTCCATGCTCGGTTTCGACCAAGCTGAAGAGTGATGCTTGCGCACCTCTTCAAAAACCCTAATATTCATTAACGGTCGCAGATGAGTGTCTCAAAGATCATCTCATCCGTCCAACTTCACCGACTTGGTTATACAACCCCGGTCGGGAGTTATTTGGTTAGTGAGGCGTCATTACCCATCACTTTACCACACCATAATGCGATACCCGCATAAAATACACACGATACTTCACAAGTATCGACTTCACGAATAACGTGTTATTCAATTCAACATTACATGCTATCTTTCGTGGATTCACGATCCACACATTCCGGACATCAATCATGTCACAAGCGGGGGATACATGCGGGGTATTGGTGCGGCGGTTTACGGCGTGCGGCGTGCAACGCGCCATCACAAGAACGTGTCGGGAAGTCATGGACGGTTAGAGATGAACGTGGAGAAGTGGGCAAGACTGGTCGTGTGGCACCGATGCACAACTCCACTACTCCATCACTCCACTTCCTCCACTTCCCACGAGAGACGTGAATAAGGCTCAATGACTTGTATAAATAGGTTCTCCGCCCTATTTCAAACAACAACACAAGTCCAGACGAGACAGACAACCAAGTGTTAATACAAAAAACGTATTCCAACACCCGAGCTTGCTTGCATCAATCACAAGCCTGCTCACCTTTCTCGTTACAAGTCATAAGCAAGCCAACACCTTCACAATCTCAACACCTTCTTCGCTTCCCTCCCTAAGATCAACCCCATCTCCTTCACTTTGTGACCGAAACAAGTCTGGAACGGCCATTTCTTGGTTTAGGCCGGACTTGCACAGATTGATCTCTCGAATCTATAAGCACTCACCGCGCAGTGCATTTGTTTAAGGTTTAAATTCATTCCTCATCCACACCCCAAATAACCAAATTCTGCAGGAGTAGTTTTTACCCATAAACACCAACTACCAAATTCTAACCTGGACCGAGATTTGGCTTAGTAGATAAAAATCAAGATATAGTTTTGATCATCTAACATTAAAAACAAGCTTGAGATAGCAAAACTTGTGGGTTTAACCGAGCATTGCTCTAACAGAAAGTATATTTTCAGGTTGGGGGTCTGTCATTGAAATTGATCTTTCAACAAAAAATAAATCAAAGCTCAACTTTTGTAAGATCTTAGTAAACAGTGATATTGGTAAGATTCCTGCAGTTATTTCTTTTAATCATTTCTTGGTAAGCATTGAATAGATGCAAGAGTTTTCTCAACACTCTTCTCACGAGGCCTTCGATTCACGTGTTATATGTCCAAGATTGAAATCAATTATCGTTTCCCAGAATAAGCTGCAAATGAGTCCTCATGATTTAACGGATCATGGGAAGAACAGGGATTTTCCAAGTTCAACTTCGAATTCTCAGCCAATCTTAATGCCGAAAATTTTGGCCCGACTAGTTCATTCTGTTTAAACCAATAGTAATAGATTGGTGATGGGCTTAAATAAGGCTGAGAATCAGAATTAAGTTGCAGTAAATAGATAAAAAAGTTTGGGTTTGGAACGTAATATGGATTCGGTGGGGGAGATTGAGCTGGATATCCGCTCATATCCGGGTGCAATTCACTCTCACACCATTGTTTCTAACGATGTAACAGACTCAATGGGTCGGTATATGGGCAGCAAAGTCCATGATCCATTCAATTCTGAGACGTTAGATGTATCCTCGAAAAGCATATTTTCTTCAGATCGGTATATGAGCCAAAAGGTGGGGAGTATTTTGGATTCGGATCATTCTGCCCAACCGGCCTATGATCTAAATGTGTCTGGTTCGCTGGATGTATCCTCGAGTTCCGAAGGATATCTTAATGACATCTCAGCTTCAATGGATCTGGAACGAGTTTGGGATCGGGTTGAGTTTAATCCATTATTTTTATCTAATACTAAGAGACAATTTGATTATTCCTCGAGAACAAATAATTCTGGTTCTAATAACCTAATTGAATTTCGTTCTCTAGCAGTGGAAAACTCAGCTCACCCGTTATCTGCAGATCGAGGCCCATTGAAGCTCAAATCGATTTGCATGTTCAATTCAATCGGAAGCTAGGAATTTCCTGTGATCATCCAAATATGAGGAAGATTTGTCGAGATCTTATTATCAGAAATTCTTCGACACAAAACGACATAGATATTCCATTAGAAGATGATGGAGATGGGTTGGCACAATTTGATCTGGATCCTAAAATTAATCAAGCTCTTTTAAATTATGCTATTGGGGAGCAAATTAAGGCTGTCAATTGTACTTTTGAAGGAGAAAATTTGGATTGTGAAGGTAAAATATGAAGATGATGGAGATGGGTTGGCACAATTTGATATGGATCCTAAAATTAATCAAGCTCTTTTAAATTCTGCTATTGGGGAGCAAATTAAGGCTGCCAATTGTACTTTTGAAGGAGAAAATTTGGATTGTGAAGGTAAAATAGTGATTTTTAATCATAGAATGGATCACATAATTTTGAGCTGGCATATAAGGGGTCTAGGTCAAGACCAAAAAATCATTGTCGTATGAAATGTTATTATAAAAATAATATCTCAATTTGTTGTATTCTTGAATCTAAATATGAATCTAAGTTGAGGATTTTGTGAAATAGTTTCTCTTTTGAAGGCAAGCCAAGCTTCATTTTTGCTAAAAAAACTACAAGGTTTGAAGTTTTTGATTAGAATTTGGCAGAAAAAGACTTTTGGATTAATGCAAGCAAAGTTGGATGCATCATAAGAGTTAGTTGATATCATTGAGGGTATGGAGGAATTTATAATTCTTATTGATGCCGATATACTTGCTAGGTAGGAAGCAAAAGTTGAGCATACTTTTGTTTCTATTAATTTAGCTAGGAAGTTAGGTCAAATGGCTAATGAGACATTGGCTAAGGAATGTGAGAAAACAAAATACAAGCTCAATAGGATTAATATATTAAAGATTGGTGATGATTTATGTTATGAGAAGGATGTAATTGATAAAGAAGCCAAGGAATTTTCTCTTTTTTCTGAACATTATCCTATGAGCCCTGATTTTAATGGTCTAGTGATTCCATCTATTTCTATTACTCAATATCTGGAACTTGAAAGGCCGATTTCCAAAGAAGAAGTGACGAATGTGATATGGCATTTGGGGATAAATAAATCGCCAGGCCCAGAAGGTTTTTCAATGGAATTCTATAAAGAATCTTAGGAAATCATTAAAAATGATCTTTTGGCAGTGGTTAAGGAATTTGAATATACAAGCTCGCTTGATTGGAGGCTCAATTGTACCAACCTAACTCTGATTCCAAAATATAGTGGTGTTGTATCTTTTAATAATTATAGGCTTATTAACCTTATTGGTAGAGTGTACAAGATAATGCCAAAAAAAAAAAAAAATCAGAGAGATTAAAATTGGTTCCTCCTTCGATTATTTCTAATTTCCAAGGGGCGTTTGTGCATATGAGGCAAATCAATGATGGCATCCTAATTGCAGCCGAGCTTATTGACTCAAGACAAAAGGGCAGGCCGGGTCTGGTTTGAAAAGTCGATTTTGAGAAAGCTTTCAATAACATTAATTGGAACTGCATTGATCTAACTCTTGCTAAGTTTGGTTTTGGTCACATTTGGAGAAGCTAGATTAAATGATGCATTTATTATGCTAGGTTTGTAGTGCTTATAAATGGTAAGGAAACCAAGATGTCCAAAAGTCATAAGGGCATAAGACAAGGGGATCAAATTTCACCTTTTCTTTTAATTTTGATAGTTGAAGTGTTAAACTGTGAACTTTTGGGGTTCTTCGTATAGCGGAATGGAACATGTACTTAGGATCATGTGGTGAGATATTGTTTTAGTAACCCTGAGTATGTGGTATAGTACGCTTGCTTAGAGGTTCTAAATCGATATTCTCGGTAGTGTTATAGACTCTTTTAGGATTCCTAGGTATGCGGTGTGGGACGTCTACTCAGAAGGTCCTAATTGGTGTTCATGACAAACTGAAGAAATTTCGTGATTTCTGAGCATCTTGGTACGGGACATATGCTCAAAAAATCCAAATCGGTGGAACTTGTCCACAATAGTCTTTGTTTTGAATTTCGGGGACGAAACTCTTTAAAGGGGTGAATAATGTAAACCTCATATTTTTTGCATGGAACATGCTCAAAGATGCACCAATGCCATGAGATAAAGCTTCATCTCAAGCCTATGTTGCGTGTTTAGGGCATTTTGTCCCAAGGCATAAGTTGCACCACGATGGTGCTTTACGTCATTTGAAGGTTGTCCAAGTGCGTCGTTGCACCATCATGGTGCATTACACCAGTAGATTTCTGGCCGAGAGAAGTATCGCACCTTCACATTCCATTATGCAGGAAAATTATCCAAGAGCCAATATCACAGCATCATGGTGCATAACGCCAGCGGTGGCTGGCCGAGATCTATATTGCACCATCGTGGTGCATCATACAATCGAAGGATAGCTAAGAGCAGTATAGCGCCATCATGGCGCTGCCAGTGCGAAGCTGGCCAGCGCGATATTGCACCATCATAGTGCAATATTTAAGTTTGCCATCAGGCCGGAGATGGAAATACCGTTATTACGACGCATTATTTAGAGATACATGGGAACGAACATGAATAATGAAGCAATCATGTCAAAGTGCTTCTTAACTTTTAGCTGTAATATTGTCAATAAGACATATATAGGGAGGGTGGTTGGTTGATTAAAGGTGCATATAGCGGAGATATACTAATAAGCTTCATAGCTTAGCAGGTAAATCCCAAATGATGTCAAGGCATTAATTATTAGGGCATGTGGCTTAGTCGATAGAACTTCATGATGCTTTGGCATTATTGTTGCGACGTTCTGGACCAATTTTCCACCACTATGGTGCAACATGAAGGAAAGGTCAATGATGTGCATTCTTGCTTATCATTCTCAAAGGACCATTTGGCCTATACGGACTAGGCAATTGCTTGGCTTTGTCCTTGCAACACCAGTTGGCTTCAGTTGCTTATCCCGACATAGATAAACTACGGTCAGTGCTTGATACCTTCGAGCCACGGAGGAGGGTACGCAGGCAACCATAATGAGTTGCAGCATTGATGGTGCAGCACTTTATCGCTCATATCATCTAATTATGGGGTGATTGCGACATAATGGTAACTCATATCATCTGGTCGGCAATGCATTGCAATGCAAGAGATGATTGTTGTCATACTTGATGAGGTAAGTTGCAATCCAGTCCTTGGATGCTCATACTTCCTATCAAGTCGTTCAACATAGATATGCACCGATTGCGGATTGGGCATGGCCAAGAAAGGAAATTAGTAACCAGTGCGCAAATAAGGGCGAGCTTGCATAAGCCATTGACATCACAGGGATGATACAAGGTAAGTACGACATGAGCCTGACTGATGCACCCTTGGCACAAGAAAGACAAGCACATGCATTAAGCTCGATACTAAGGCTAAGTAAGGAAGCGGAGATAGGCTTGCAACTGCGTATGTGCGAGTCCAAGGCATGCCATATGCCCGGACAGGACTTGGAATCCAGTGATGCATGCAAGAATGTGTCGCGGCATTAGCCTTTATGGTTTTATACCCTTCGCGAAACAAGGATGAGTTGGAACGGTGTGAAATATGCATGGTGCTTGCCAAGCATGATTGCAAAGGCAAATGGACGTGTATTTACTGTTGGAAATTTGAATAGAAATTAAGTTAGTTACAACCAACTTATGAAGGGTTGTGTCTATTCATATAAACCCTCTCAAGGGATGTGTCTCTCCACTAAGGGATGTGACTTTTAGGACTTCTCCAAGAGTCACCTCTAAACCTATATAAACCCCACTCATTCTCCATTTCAAGGGTGTGTTTTTAGAGTCATAAAACTAGTACTAGAAATTTAAGAGTTTGCATGTGTCTTCAAGAGTTAAAGAAGAGTTTGTGCTACATCTATTCGCGTTCATTTTGTTCGGTGTTATCGAAGTCTTTGCGAAAAACATCGAGGTATTGTTGAATGTTGGAGACATATGCCGCTAAATCTGTGAATGACATTATATACAGGGCATCAAATGTCTTAAGCAAAGAGATTACTCACCTCAATACACCCAAGTAAGTTTGTTTAAGTTTTGTGATTGATCATCTTTTTCTATCCTTCCTTTCTTGTTTTGTTGTTGGTATTACGAAACGTAATACATAAATGAAAACCGTGTTACAAAGAGTTGTAACGGGTCGGTGGATAATACACGAGTTGTATTATTGAAGAATCGGTAACGAAGGTATATATCTAACAATCTTAAGACATTTGATATCTCTTTCTATCCTCGTTACTGATTTGCTTTATGCTGAATATCTCTGGTGGGAATGATATTTCCGTTAGAAAGAATCATTCACCTAACAGCGGGCCGGGTTGTCTTAACAGTCAACAATTAGTATACGTGTGATCAGTAGGCCAAGATAAGTTCTCTTGGTGTAACTTGATTTTTGGATGTGGGTTGAAAGGCCATAATCATTTTAATATGAAATCCATTAATTAACTGTTGTCTACATCTGATTCAAAAGTTCGAATACAATGGTAAAAAGTATTCATAGAATCATGAGTGAAGATATTTGTGTTAATTATGGTTTCATGAAAACAAAGTGTTGATTGTGAGCATGTATACAAGTTAGCAAACCAAGATTATGAACCGTCAGAATTTAGTAATGGAACCGACAGTGATGTCAACCATGTATACTGGAATTCGGACTTCGGAGAGGTCTTTCGTCAAAAGACTCATGGTTTGGGGTTTGCATTTTGCTTAGACCTTGCCGTTGGTGGTTGTAATAAGATCTTCTTCATTTTCTAGAAGAGGGCAGTTGAAAAACCAGTTGTATACACGGTAAGAATTCATTCTTGTCCGGATTGGTTCACAAATTATCAAATCAAGTTTGGTAGGGGAGATTTGTGATGTATCCTCTCGGGTATGAAATTATGGTGTGTGTTTGTAGATGCTATTGTAAAGTTATCTTTTCTAGCAGAGGCAATTTCAGTGTTAGCGACGGTCAGTGGCTTTGACATTTCAAATTTAAAGTTGAAATTTGAAAAGACGCGACTCTCCACAAACCGAAACAGATGATGAGGTAGTATCGTTTGTGGATAGCGATCATAAATTTGTCAGATATGCTAATGATTCAAGATCGAGATTGAGTAACGTCATTCTATTATTGAATCATATGGAAACCAAAAGACCAGAGCTTTGTTAAGGATAGATGTATTCCTCAATTGAAAAGGATTTTGGTCTAATCCTTTTAACCGAGTACAAAGGACATTGGTGTGATACCCTACACCAAATTCAGAATTTTAGGACTTGTGGAAGCCTATATTAGAGTGGCTTGTGTGTTTTGAGCAGGGTGATGACGCATGATCACGAATCTGCTAAAGATTCAGATTGAGCAACAATATTCTCTCATTGAAAGATGAATGGGGTTATATACCGAAACCAAAACCGCAGAGTTTGGAACAGGTATAGAGAGAGGATTTCAGTATCCATATCACCCTGAAGTCCATTAAAATCTGAATGGAGACTGTGGAAATTAAGTTGAGAGCTTAATTACTAATTAAGTCAATTTGTGTCAGTGGAACAATCAAGGCCAAGCGATCAGCTTTAGATTACAAACCACTCAAGATTGTTCTCTGATTCTCAAGGTACTGTATGTACATGGGCAGGGCATTGAAATGGACCTAAAAATGTTGTTACTAAAGGTCACTAAAATCTACAGGAAACGAACGTTGTGGTTTGGCATAGAAGATTTCAGTTGCTTTGTTCGAACAATATTGGGCGATCGTTCTGGTACGCTCTCTAATTGCATCTGGTCTCTTATGACTGGATCATGGGAGACAGATATTTATTCTTCATTTAATCAAATCTGTAGATAATTTTGAAGAATAAATTATTGAGAACTTCATGACACGAATTGTATGTCTGTGAAATTAGAATATTTCCCAAGTATCCACTTTGTTTGAGAAATACAATGATGGTGCAGTATTGAGAGTGAATGATTTTATCTGCAGTGATAAAATCTCTTCGATACAAGAACCCACAGTTGAGTTCCCAACTAAGTTGCTACCATAGATCCCAGTAACTCTTCTCTATCAAGAGTTATTATTAATTAGTGAATTATTCCAAAATAGTATATATTTTGGATTGGTGTTTAATTCCTAAGATTCCTCTGACAGATCAATGACGGTACATTGATTAGACGGACTAATGAAGGCAGTTTATATTTTGAACTTGAAATGTAAACTTTGGGTTCAAAAGATGCAAGTAGTTCAGAAAGAGAAAGTCCCATTAGGAAAATATCCAGTGGCGAAGAGATGGAACCTCTTGGTTGGGATGACATTTCAGATCAATTTGAATTGATTTGGAAAGGCGCTATCAGAGAGTATGTCTGATATACAGATGACCTTTCGAAACTCAATTAATTTGAAATTGAATTTCCTTCTTGGCGTCATGAGAAATACAAATAAGAGAAAAAGGATGAATCTCTTCATTCTAGTATATCTCATATTTGTGGGGGTAAGTCTATGAGAACAATACATAGATCCAAGTTTGTTGTTCACGGCAAATGAAAATACTGCGTGCGTATGTACAATAAAATTTGGCGGTTTTGCAAAAATCGCAGAAGACGAATCTCTTAAGGAGCTCAGATTGCTTGATGGGTTTGAAGAACGGGGACATTAATTTCAAAATGTCTGACGATATACTTGGATGTCGTTTCTGAATGGGAAACATTTTCAAAACATTTATTGTCTAGTATCCAGTTACCCCATCAGAGATCGTTTTGTGAATAAGGAAATAGAAATTCCTTGCATAGTCCGCAAAATGTGGGGGTGTTTCGAACAGATAGTTGGTACGACGGTAGACTTATCTGTTCGGGTCGAGCGGATTTTTTACAGATATAATTATCTGTGGTAAATGATGATTCAAAATCATCAGCGGAATTATGTGTTTGTTGTAATGGAAATGCGGTGTGGGTGGAAATAAATGTTGACGGTGAGATCAACTATGTACTTGGGAGCTTTGGACGCAAAGTCGCAGGGGTACTAAAATTTCCTTGAAAAATAATAATGTGGCCATAGTACACGCATAATATTAGAATTAAATATACTGTTCTGATCAAACAGATATTTAGGATAAGCACATAATTTGTGATATTATGTTATGTCTTGACGAATACAATGACGACATATATAGTATTATTAGGCAATTGCTCTCAAAGTGCGCACTCTAAAAGAAATAGTGTATGTGAATTGTATCAAGCCGGCAAATCGATACGAATTCTAGAGAGCGTATAATTGCGTCATCGAGGGAAATGGGATAGCCTATATAGAGTAGTATTTATAGCGGACACCCAACCTAGCGATTGGAGATCCCATGGTTATCTAGGTTCAAAAGGGACAACCAAGTTATAAATTTATACTCACCGGAAACACTGTGAGAGTTTACTCTCTTTCCCATTTCTATGATGAAACAGTGTTGCCTGTCAAGCGAGAGGTTGAGATTTTCTCTTAATGATTCCTATGGCTTAGTTTAACTAAGAAAAGTATGGCAGGATACTTTCAAATAGGAGATCACCTATATGAGTGTGAAGTGGTGCCGCTTCTATGATAACTATAAGGCTAAGTTAATCTAGAGCACTCATGAAAAACCAACATCGTTCGGGGCGAAATGAACACAACCGAGAACCGGATATGTAAGGAAATAAACTGTGTGATATCTATTGCATCGGTTTACATCATAAAGTTGGGCGGTTCAAGACATCGCGTTCACCGAACAACTAGTAAACCCAGTAGGTATTCACTACGGAAGATTCAAAGCCAAAAGCTATCTCTCCCGATGCAGTGATGTTCCGCGCACAAACTCTTTCTAGTGTCTGCATTAGGTTTGCATGAATTTCAATTCAATGTGGGGGATTGTTGGAAATTTGAATAGAAATTAAGTTAGTTACAACCAACTTATGAAGGGTTGTGTCTATTCATATAAACCCTCTCAAGGGATGTGTCTCTCCACTAAGGGATGTGACTTTTAGGACTTCTCCAAGAGTCACCTCTAAACCTATATAAACCCCACTCATTCTCCATTTCAAGGGTGTGTTTTTAGAGTCATAAAACTAGTACTAGAAATTTAAGAGTTTGCATGTGTCTTCAAGAGTTAAAGAAGAGTTTGTGCTACATCTATTCGCGTTCGCTGTTCGGTGTTATCGAAGTGCTGCGAAAAACATCGAGGTATTGTTGAATGTTGGAGACATATGCCGCTAAACCTGTAACAACATTATATACAGGGCATCAAATGTCTTAAGCAAAGAGATTACTCGCCTCAATACACCCAAGTAAGTTTGTTTAAGTTTTGTGATTGATCATCTTTTTCTATCCTTCCTTTCTTGTTTTGTTGTTGGTATTACGAAACGTAATACATAAATGAAAACCGTGTTACAAAGAGTTGTAACGGGTCGGTGGATATATACACGAGTTGTATTATTGAAGAATCGGTAACGAAGGTATATATCTAACATTTACGAAACTAGAAGTGAAGCTTTAAGGCCCGGCCACTAGCATCAGTGGCACATCAGGGAGTTATGACATGCGCGGATGGGAGCCGCAGGTGTAAACCAGTCCGTCACACAAGTGAAGAAGATCACTATATCTAACTCCAGAAATTGTAAGCATGAAGGCTGGAAACCTCCAACATCCTCATTCATAAAGATTAATGTCGATGAAGCTTGGAAGGACGGTATGTATACCTGTGCTGCAGTTGGTAGAGATAGCAGTGGAAATTGTTGCGGTACTGGAACTAGACTTGGCAGGTCTGACACGATAGTCTATGCAGAAGCGGATGGTTTCTTTTGACTGCTGAATTGGTAACTTGATTAAACTTATCTCCCATTGTCATAGAAGGTAGTTACCAGGTTGTAATCAAGTGCTTAACTGGTGAATCAAGGACTACCCCCTAGAGGTATGGAAGCTGAAAGATGACACAATCAGCATGAGGACTACTCTCAACAGCAACAATGCTTACAGTTTCCAAAGATGCCCAATTCTCCTGCTTGGTCTGTTTTTTGTTTAAAAAAAAATCGCATGTCGGATGGATGTTAATGGTAGTAAATTATACTTTATTGTTAGGTACATGTATTAAATTAAGCACTATGCTACTGCTATTGACGATTTGTTCCTACATGGTTATTGTCTTTCAGGGTTTCTTACTTTCAGCTGAATTAAAAATGAAGATCCTCCCGGTTTGGATTAATTGGCGGAACTTAGTCCGGATTGGCATCTCTCCCGACTACGAAAACCAAAGATCTCATATTTAAACGCGCATCGCGCGGACCTGCGAATTGACATCTTGTAGGTATATTTTGTGGAAATTGTTCCTGAAAGACAATTTGTGCTTCGTCCGACGATGATGCCTATTTACGCCAATTATGCATACGCATTATGGACGCAACAACCATCACATAAAGCGCCAAAGTAGCAGGTTATTACAAGTTGGTGTAACTGAAGAGTTCACACAACAGCATCTAATGTGTGTTAATGCCAACAAAGTCAACCATTTTCGTTGTTAATATGGTAGTTTAATTGCATCATGTCATTATACCACTAATAATTGGTTGATTATTTAAAAATCAGTAACAGCTAAAGATAATTGCTTAATTAGCCAGAGAACACGTAATAGCAGCCTTTGGCATTATGGCACAACCAGAAGACGAGGTTACATAATAAAAATTAAGGTCTCAGTATCTATATAAACATGTTCGAGGGTGATCATCTTCACTGAAACCATTTCCTTTTTCATTGCTTAGTTGAGAGTTTTAATTAACTCTTTAATAGGCATCAATTAATCATGTCTACTCCAAGTTTTCTCTCAATATTAGTTCTTGTTCTTGTTGCCTTAGACGCAAGTAATGGTCAAGGTCTAAAATTGGGATTCTACAAAAAGACGTGTCCTAATGCAGAATCCATAGTTCGTAAGACCACTGCTTCATTCGTCTCTCAAAATCCTACTCTGGCCGCTGCGTTATTGAGGATGAATTTCCATGATTGTTTCGTCAAGGTATCTATATTGTTTATGGAGTCGTTCAATACAAACTATTAGTGTATACTTGCTTTCCTGGTTAGTTGTGAGTTAATTAGCAAGTAAATATACTGAAATCTGTGCATGCATCTCTATATATACTGCAGGGCTGCGATGGTTCAATTCTAATAAATTCTACAAGCAGCAACCAAGCCGAGAAATCTGCACCTCCCAATCTATCGGTTATCGGATTCGGTGTAATTGATGCTGCAAAGGCTGCAGTAGAACAAATGTGCCCCGGAGTTGTTTCATGTGCAGACATTCTGTTATTGGCAGCTAGAGATGCAGTAGCCGCGGTAACTTATCAATTACTAATTGATTATTACTTCACTATTGAACAAATTAATCAATACAAATATTTTCTAAAAAATATGATATATGAATAAGAATATGAAATTTTGGATTGGTTTTTCAGATTAAGGGACCACACTGGAAGGTACCTACAGGTAGAAGAGACGGAAGAGTATCGACTGCAGCAGATGCTCTGGCAAATCTACCCCCAGGAAGCGCCAACATCACCACATTGAAGGCTGCATTCGCATCAAAGGGTTTGAGTTCAATAGACCTTGCAGTCCTATCAGGTATGCATTCATATCTGTCCATTTATATGTAAACCAAGCTAAACCATGCAGTCATTTTACTTTGGTAGCATCCAAGGAAGATTTAATTTAAGTCAGGAAAATTAATCATTTTATCATGCATATACATATGTATTTACAGGTGCGCACACAATTGGTGTTTCCTTTTGCTCATCCTTTACAAACAGGCTATACAATTTCACCGGTAAAGGAGATTCAGACCCAACATTGGACAGCGAGTATGTTACAAGATTGAAGAGCAAATGCAAGCCAAATGATGCAGTTCAGACAGCTGAGATGGATCCAGGGAGTTTCAAAACATTTGACTCAAGTTACTATTCGCTTGTTACTAAGAGAAGGGGATTGTTTGAATCGGACTCGGCTCTACTCAATGATGCAGTAACTAAGGCTTACGTCGAAAGTCAAGCAACAAAAAGAGGACCAACTTTCTTCAAGGATTTTGCTAAATCTATGGAGAAAATGAATGCTATTGAAATTCTCACTGGTAATAATGGTGAAATCAGAAAGCATTGTGCTTTTGTCAACTAGTAATAGCCTGAGTTGGAGTTCATTTCTTGAAGACACACAGAAGTTGAGATCTGGAATAAGAGACAGAATCGATGTCGTATGAGTAGTTGCATTAATGGATTCTATATTTTGAGTTTGTTTGTATTATCATGAGTATAATTATGTATTTGTTTTCATTTTTATATGCAGTAATAATGTATTAAGATTCCTTGTCCAATGGATTGATGCTACTATCAATACTGGCGAGTAAAATGTCAATATCAGTTCATAAAACTGGCCAAGTATGGCCTTGACCAGCTATGGCGTTTTACCTACTTTTAGAAGAACGAAGCACGACGAGACAGTTCTATACAAAAGACGGACCGCTTCACTCAGTTGGATCAGCCACGGAGCAAGGCATGGTTGGTTATATATAACCCATTAAAAAATTGGACTAGCCCATTAGTAAATGTAGTCACTATTAAAAACGATTTTTTTGGGCACCGCTCCTTTTTTTTTGGGACCATGATATGCTTAGGCCATCTATCCTAAACTTATAAGGGGTGTCCTAAAATAAGGAAATGACTAATTTATATATTATCCTAATTTTATTTATAACTAATTAGTACCACCTAAACCTAATCAAATATAAATCTAATCCTAATGAAAATCACTAACAAAAAAATAAAATCAAAACTTACTCATTGTGAAAACCGAAGTTACAGAAGCAAGTTATGTTGGGAGAATTTTTTAAAAACCCTAATTTGGTAACGTAACTTTTTGAAATGATAAACACCAAGAACACTTTGCTAGAAAGAAAAAAAATTTGGCATAACCGAACTTCGTAAATTTTTTCTCCTAACCAAATTGTTCTTTGAGAGCCCATATGTTGAGTTCGGGAATGTAGGCAACTTTGCGAGAATGCCGAACAATTACTTTTTTAAGAGTTCGGCAAAGAAATGTAGCCAAATTTAGTACTCAGGTTTTCCCACTGATTTGAAACTAAAAGTTCGGCTATAAATATGATGGACTCGACTGAACCGAACATTACTTTGTATACCCGAAATAAAAGTTCGGCTACCTATCATGTAACCTGATCGAACAAAGCAAAAACACCATTAAAGCTATGTTAGGCTACCTTTGTCTTCGGAAACATTAGTCGCACTGCATTTGCAGATAAGTTCGGATATTAATCTTCAGATATGGTAGCCGAACTTGTTTGCCCTAGCCGACATCATGTTATAAAGTTTTTATTTTTATGGATTTTAATGTGAATTCGAGCAATATTAACAAAATATGAAGTATAACTGTAACGACCCTCAAGCTCGTCAACGCTATTAGACCGGTCAAGAGACGTTTTAGTCGCTAATGACTCGATTAATTAGAGGTGAACCTTAATTAATAGAAATTAATCTAACAACGATTTAGATACGAAACTAGTATCACTAGATAGATCTCAAAAAGTTACGGAATAGATTACTCGAACGTGTCATTCAGACACCGGATGAAGAAGATATCACTTGATTATTATGAAGGGAAAATAATCATTTTTGCATCTAAACCGCTTGGCTGCCCTTATCCTTTTCATGGGTGCCTTTATCTTTTACCTTAGCCTTATCACCACCAAAGTGTGTCGAGAGAAAACTCATTTCTCTTTTCACTTTCTCTTTCTTCCTTCTTCTTTCTTCTTCCTCTTCTTTGTTCTTTCTCTTTGCCTCTCTGTCGATCTCAGTTCAGATGAATTGAGTTTGTTTTCGTGTGAGAAATTCATAAGAACTTGATTAGTATGATGAATAGAAGAAGCTGAAGTTATTTGAACTCGAGAGAAGAAGGAGTTGATGTTGTTGTCGTATAAATTAGGGTTCTGGGTTTGATTTCGAGTTCTAAGGTGAATCGATGGGTTGATTGGGCTGTTGACAAATGAAGATTATGAGGGTTGGTGTTTGATTGAAGTTTTGAAGCTGTTCTGGTGATTAATCATAAACCAGGTAAATTTAGGGTTTCGGTTTTGATTGATTTTCTTTATGAAATCGTTTCATTTTGATCGATTATAGAATGGGTTTGTTGTTATTTGAAGTGTAGATGAATATGTGAAGTTTAATTTTTATTTCAAGGAATTAGGGTTTTCAGTTCTTCCCTAAATTAGATCAGAAATTAGGATTTGGAGAATTAAGATGTTGATGAAGAATTGTAGATGAAGATGATATATTTAACGGTTGATGGGTTCACTAAAATTACAAAGTTGGATGCATGTTAGGACAGGGTAGAATTCATCTTTGTGTTGGTGCTGCTCTGAGTTGAAGTTGTGAATTCATGGTGGTTTGAGAAG
Organism: Papaver armeniacum; assembly: GCA_023531295.1. Classification (NCBI taxonomy): domain Eukaryota; kingdom Viridiplantae; phylum Streptophyta; class Magnoliopsida; order Ranunculales; family Papaveraceae; genus Papaver; species Papaver armeniacum. The sequence goes on from JAJJWW010000168.1 coordinate 40,800, forward strand.
TTCTATTGTTGTGGCAGAAAGAATGACAGGAACTGGATGAATGGACTGGGATTAAGTCAAGGAAGGGTGGTGTTGGTCTAATGAGTTTCAGAACTTAGAAGATGGTGATGAATGTATAGGAATATTATACAACTAGTGTTGCAGGTAGTTGTAATGTTGAGTGGTATCTAAAGAAGATGTTCTGTGGGTGGTGACAATGAGGTAATGGAGGTGGTGATTGTTTTAGTTGAAATACAGGTGGTGATAAAGATGAATTGGTTGCTATTGGTAGGTTGGGAAAAGGTGTTGGTCATAAACTTTAAGGGTTTGGCGTTTGTTTGGAAGAAACAAAGGATTGAAGATGCAGGGTTGCCAATATTGGAGTTTAGATGATCGGGTTAAAGGATGTATGAGTTTGTGCAAGTGAAGAGTGAGTTGAAGTTGTAAAGGGGATTGGTCTTGATTCAGCTAATCAGGTGGTGTGGATTGTGTTGGGTTGGTACAAGTGTGGTCTGGTGATAGTGACGGATAGATGTAAGCCTAGGATTGATGGTTTCATTGGGTTGCAGTGGAAGTTATCGAACTACAAGGAATTCAACTGTGTTGGTGGTGGTGTAATTGGTTGCTCTGGTGGAGCTAATGATAATGGAATTGAAGTACAGAGATGTTGGGTTAGTACATGAAAGAATGAACTGATGCTGTTAGTTATTCAAGCTGATGACTGTGTTGTGATGCTAAGATAATATGAAGGAAAGTTAGGAATCCTGAGTTTGTATCTCAGATGTAGACGGTGACTGTTGGTTAAGGTTTAGAGTAGATTGTCTATCGTAGGGAAGGTCTCTTGAAGTATGTAATGGGTGGTGGAAACCTTGTAGGGTGAATGAAATTGTAATGGGTAATTGCAGGGTGCTAGAGTTATATTATTGTAGTTGAAAGATTGTTAGAAATGGAGATGGAAGATGGGTGTAACTTATAGAACTGTGTATATAGAGTGTTTCATCATGAGTGTGCATTAGTTTGTGGCATGGGCTAATGGCTCAGGCCTTGTGTTTTAGCCTGGCTAGTTGGTAGTCTAGTCTGACTCGCCTGAGTCAGTTATTCTGCCTGAATCAGTCCTCTGACCGAGTTGACACTGTAACCAGATGTGACTCAGTGACTTAACTCGTTGACCTGACCTTGGACCATTTGACTTTCCTCGACCTTTGACTGGACTTTACTTTGACTGGCGTGGACTGGTAGCTGACTCCTTTGACCGTCAGTGACCGTTAGTTTGACCCAGATGGACCGGGCCTTGTGTATTGGGCTGAGTTTAGTGGACTTGGGCTTAGAGACATGTATTCTTAGTTTGATGTTTTGGACCTCTTATGGTCTGAATTAGCTTTTGGTTCCTTCTACAAAGTTGTAGATATTCATAAGACCTATCAAATGGAATATAGAACCAACCTAATCGGATTAGTAAAACATTGGAAGTGTTAAGATAAATAATGAAAAGGTGTAGAACCATAAATGGGCTTAGAACTATTAGATAGTTTACTTTGCCTATAACTAGAGAATTGTATGACATTGTGTTATGAGCCTTGTGTGAGCCTTTTGGATAACCTTTAGAGTGCTTGTGTGATTAACAGTTAGTCGTTATTAACAACGATCGATTCAAAGGATGAACCAGAGGATTGTGGATCTCAAGGTAGGCGAGACTTGTCATCAAAAGAGGTGGGAATTGATAACGAACTCTCTTGTATTCATTATTGTTTTATAAATATATTTATATTGCGAAAGGCATGCATATCTTTGCTAGTATATGATATGTGTATGCATGTATTATTTGTGTGTAATACAAACTATTTTTCTTTTACATTTTGGGATGGGGTTGGATTTTCTGAAACAACTAATATTTGTGTTTTGGGAGTATTTACTTATCTTCAAAAAAATTGATTCTTTCCATTGACTGGAAAGTGGTTACATTCTTTACTTATTGTTAGCATGAAAAGGAGAAGTTTCCTTTTGATTGGTGTGTGATGTGGTTGCCCAAAAGTTATATCTATATTTATGCGCTAAAGGAGTGAAAATTGCTGCCAACTAATAAATTATCTAGGTGTGTACTCGTGTCACCGAATATTACTTTCCCTATTTCTGTACGGGCAACGCATGTCTCATACATGGATATTTATTATTCTTTTAAATTACTTTCAAAAGCTATTATATTATGTTTTGGTGTTTAGAGAGAATGATGTTGAGAATCTTATGTCTGATTGTTGGATTTGACATGCGAGAGGTATAGGGTTCTTCATGTTAAAGTTCTTCCGTCGGCTATAACGTTAACACCATTAGATCTCTTGAGATCCTTGTTATGTAGAGTGCGCGTATAATAAGGTATTGGTAAGGTACAAATCTTATATGACTACGGGGTCGTCAAGGGGGCTTTAATGATCATTGAAGAATCCGCAAGAGTCACACCTTACTACTCTGAAGGACTGCGTCGCTTAACTATTATTTTTGTTGTGAATCTGTGCCGCAAGATTGGTTGGTAGAACTTTATAATTCAGTACATTTATTATCTTATTTATGTTTTATCTGTTTTCAGTATTTTATTGGTTTTCAGTAAAACCTGCATTGTCTTCAAATCATTCTAGTGATTACTTGAAAGTTAGTTATTATTTCTACTGGGCACCCCTTTTAGGGATGATGTGCTCACCTATTCCCACTTTCAGTTTCAGAGACAGATCGAGATGCGCACGCGACGTTGAAAGCTTCGAGGAGGTGTTTTCGTTAGTTGGTTAGCTTCCGCTATGTTTATTTTGTGTTTATATTCTATTTGTAAACCAACTCACTAATGTATATGTATCACTTGAGAGTAGTTCTTGTATCTATTTCAGAGAGGGTTTAGATTCGGGTTAATCTTTGTTTAGAACTTCTTTCTTAAATATTTAATTAGATGTTTTAGATCGTTAGTGCCTCTTTTTGTAGTTAATCTCTTAGATTAGTCAGCTGCTAGCTTCGGGGGCGCTACAATAACTGTGTGTCCAAAACATCATCATGTTTGTTTGGCTTGTTAAAACCATCATTTTGAGATTGAGATTGAGTTTGGGGAAGAATATATTCACATCTAACAAATCACTCATTCTGGATCGTTGTGAAGATTAACAAATAGTCTTAGAGTTGAAGGTTCTGATTCTTCTTCTACTTCTTCTCTCCTAATAACTCTATTATAAAGGGTAATTTTTCCATTAGCATAAATATTTGGATAAAGGTTGTTTCAAATTACTTCAAAAAGAGCTAGTCAAAGGATAGTCATGGTCCCCTTCCAAAATGAAGGGGTGCCTAAAAAATAAAAGTTAATCTAGTGAAGTACATGGTATCCAATCAGGATTCACGTAGAATCATTATAAATCCGAGGTATTCCATTTAATTTTTTTCATATTCCATATTCAACTTACCAAGAATTATTGTAAGTCGTCAATGGCCCATGATTTGTATGGATAGTTGTAGAGTTTTTACACACAAATGATCTAGTCAAATGATAATAATGGTCCCTTCCAAAATGGAGGGGTGCCCAAAAAAGTTAATCTAGTGAAGTACCAGGTATCCAATTAGAGCATATCCTATGGGTAGTCCCCAAATCAAGACTAACTCTTTCATATGAAAGAGGACTCGTTCATATGAACGAGTGAAGCCACTGTGGGTAAAAATGAAAGGGAACACTAAACGGGGAACTTTCCCCCGTAAAAAAAAAAAAACCCTAAAAAACTACTTAGACTGGGGACTTTCCCCCGTTAAAAAAAAACAACCTAAAAATCCTACTTAGACGGGGGACTTTCTCCCGTCAAAATAAAAAAAAAAACCTAAAAAAACTACTTTGACGGGGGACTGTCCCCCGTTTGGTTCAAAAAGTTTCAAATTTTTTTGACGGGGGACCGTCCCCCTTCTAGTGTTTCACTACCAACCATTCGTTCATATGAACGAGTGCATGAACGTGTTTGGGGGGAAAGTGGGGTAAAGACTACTCATAGGAACCTCTAATCTGCTCAAATTGGTAGTGCACTCTTTCAAATGAAAGAGTGACACTACCCATAGGATTTGCTCTCAGGATTCACGTAGAATCATTATAAATTCGAGGTATTCCATTTAATTTTTTTCATATTCCTTATTCATCGTAAGTATTCAACTCACCTGGAATTCTTGTAAATCGTCAACGGCCCATGATTTATATGGATAATTGTAGAGTTTTTACGCACAAATTTCTCTTTTACATATTTAACCTAAAAACCATGAGATTTTCATGGATTTATAATAAGAAGCTAGAACTCATTTGTTTTCATGTACACACCACCACCACCACCACCTTTTATCTAACCTCAGTTGCCATTGCATTGTTAACCCTGTATAACCAACATTGTTCCACCACTTTTATCTAACCTATATTTTCACCACCAAATCAAGCAACCTATCATCTAACACCAACTTCTCTATCTATTATGGTTACCAACACTATCTCGACCAGTACACTATTATCTCATGCCAACCACCATCACCTTTCTCACTGTGTTACTACCATAACCTGGTGTAAACCAAAACCATCAAGTGTCATTTTTGTTGTCTAATCTTGGTTTTCTATAGATAATAATTTCTTACCAATTAAACAATTTATTAATAAACCCGTGTACATCCACATGTCTCCGTAAAATAATTCATATTTGTCATGTGAGGAATCTATTAATATTATTTGTGAACACGGAAATCATGTAGGCATACG
>JAJJWW010000169.1:0-74645 GCA_023531295.1 Papaver armeniacum
GTGAACTCGATAAAACCCTTGGGAGCGGTAAACAAAAGAGGACAATAAGGTAGTTGTTTAGTGGGAACATACCTGAGTCTCAAACTCTCATTTCTGCAGAGGAACCCAGAAATAGAAAGTGAAACCAATAACTCTAAGGACTTATGAAATTGGCTGAGCCCTGGGCCAGTTCCTTCTAGCCCATTCCATTTTGCCATAGCCTGAAATAAAAAAGGAGCTCACTTCACCAGATAATGGAAACATTTGGGCTAGCACAACACATTCTCTTTGTTAGAGGCACCAGGCGTGATGCCTCGCCATGCCAAGTTCCTAAAGATCTTTGTAAGCTACTGAAAGGGAAGCTGCACGTCCCAAAAGAAAGCTTCTCAGAATGTCATAAGTCTTATCTTTCTCGAACCAAACACCTGGGTTATATGACCCTGATTCACAACATCCAGAGATTATCGTGTAATCACATGGTCGAGAAGCTGCATCGATCGAGATTAAAGACCCATCTGACATCATGTGGGGAGCATACAATGTAGGGACTTGAGGTTAAATCCACTTAAATGATACTCTGAAATAGTCATAACTCCACAAAGCTCCTGGGCATATAGAGATGCTCTTATCAGGTTGATAAGTTTATTTGTCCGTTGACTTCATGAAAGTAGGAGCATTCAACCCAACAGATCGCTGCCTGCAATCCCACGATTCGAGTTCGCCGATGTGAGCTTGACAGCCACTCTGCTTATTTCAATCAGAGGGACCGGCTGCAAATGAACTTTTGGTATAGTACCACTTAACCAAATGGTCTTTAATGTTGTCGAAACCTTTCCGGTAATAATGATTTGTAAGAAGCGAATATGATTAGTACCAACGATTTAGTTCGTGATAATTCGGTGCTACACTTTACCGTGACTTTTGCAGATGAACTTATGAAGTCCGTTTCCAGATCGATCCAGATCAATATTTAGAAGAAGCTTCCTGTTTATTTTTCATATATCTATCAATTCTTAAATCTGCAATAATTTAGCCTTCCCAGCAATGATGACCTGGTCAGGTGTGGAGTAACTAGAAGCAGTCCTGATATCGACACCTCCGAGGATCTAACGCCACAGAGTTTGTCTATGAGAAGAAACCGGCCTGGTGGGGAGATATTCTTTAGACACCGTGATTCTGACTATCTGCACCTGCAGACCTGAGCTGCAAAGTGTAGATGATGCCCAGTCTATCAATCAAGAACCTGGGACCCTCCTGAGCATCATTCAGAAGGCAACCAGCGCTGAGATCCGCTTGATAACTATTTGGTTCAATGGAGCAGTGAAGCTCCAATGGATGTGCCCACAAACCAGTATTCATTTAAACCTTAAAATGAGAATGTGCTCCTTCTATTCATTTTTTCCTAACTGGCTGCGCTTGTTCCGATATTGGTGTTAGCCTGGTTTGTTCTTATGGACCAAGCAAATTGTTTCGCTTATCAGCATGATGACTTGAAAGTGAAGATCCTTTTGAGGTATTTGGATAAGTCCTGATATAAGATTTAAACGGCACCTTCAGGTATCCTTGCTCATAACACTTTTAATATTTTTCCTCATTTCTATAGGTAATTTGGCTTCCTTGTTCTGATTTGGTGGGGCGCACGATTCAACCATTGCTAGGGTGAAATAGAGTGACTTTGATACAAAAAAAAAAGAAAAAAAAAAGAAAAAAAGAAGAAGAAGAATTGAGACCAGACCATCAGACCAATCGGAATAAATTCAATAAAGTCGACCCTTTGGTGTCCTTGTATATGCCGGTTGTGTTGACCTAGAGTTAGGATTATCACCGTTGGTTCCCTTGTATTTGCCAGTTTGTGTTGATATTAGTGAGGCCGTTATCTCGGTCCATTAGGATAGGTTCATCCTAGTAGTGGCCTTGAGAAGAAATGGGAACACAGTTCACCTTGAGTAAAACCATCTACGTTTTCTACTACATCCATCTTCTTAATCTTTCCATGTGATTGGTTGACTCACGGTTATGATGTCCGGAAACTATGTGAGTAGAGCTATGTCACTTATATATGAATTTTAGTATGCTTGAGTGCAAACTCGTGTACAACAATTGGAATTTCGTATCGGGTACTTCCTCCTAAAGTCAATGATTGTATGCCAACCAAGGGAGATTCTTTAGTGCCTTTCAAGGTTACTGCGTAGATAGCTAGGAGTGCAGAGTAAAGGTTTTGTGGGTACACCTCTGGTAAACCCTCACGGAGACAACACTCGCCGCTAGGGCTACCTAGCGGTTTAACGACTTACTACACGCGCTAAGTGTAGTCATTTTTATTTTTCTAGATTAGATTTGCTCGAGGACTAGCAAATAATAAGTTTGGGGTATTTGATAGACACATTTTTGTGTACGAATTGTCCTCGAGTGTCTCTATTTAGTGCTTGATTTTGTACTTATTATGGTGTTTTTATGTTTGCGTAGGTGTTTTTGAAGAAATACGCTTGTGTGGAAAAAGTTGCTCAAAGAGTGCTATTTGGACACCGAGGACAAAAATGCTTGAAGGCACCCTCATTTTGGATAAGGGGCACCCCGGGACACCCCTTAAGGAAGGCTCGTTATTCGCACCCCCATCGCTGACCTTTCAAATCTGGTTTTGGCGGGAAAAGAAGTTCTCACTGCGAAGTTTGTGAATCGATTTACGGGACGGGTTTGGAGGAGATTAAATAGATTTGGAGCTAGCATAAAATATCATGTTTATATTAAGCGGGGTTGGTATGTCTATTTAAGCGATTAACTTGGGTTATTTACGTCGGAGATAACAAAGCGGGGCAAGTGTTTGTCTACGTGAAGATAACTCGGGATTTGGTTGAGGCCGAGTGTGGCAAGTGAGTGTTTTCACGAGTTTGTTGGAGTTCGACGAGAAGGTGACGAGCGTGTAGAAGATATTCGACGGCGGCGAAGCGTGTAGAAGTAAAAAAGGAAAGAAAATATTTTCTTTAAGCGGCGAGTAATGGAGGATTATTGGGGGTTAATGAGCGATATTTCTTGGTGTTGTTCGATATAAATAGGTTCATGAGGTCTCATTGAGGGGTATCGAGAGTTTGGGAGAGAGGCGAGTATTACGAGTGAGAAAATCAAGGCTCTGAGAGAATCGCGATTTACTAGCTGCTGTGAAGAACTATAAGACGCACAAGGGACAGTCGTATTTGCTACGGTGACAACGACAGTTCATTCATATCGTACTTTATAGCTGATTCGGTTTGTATATAATTGTTACAAACCAGGTTTTTAATAGTTTTCTCCATTTCATCATTTGTACACCTCCTTTGAGCAATAACAATGAATTTTGAGCGTGTTTCCAACATGATGAGGCTAAACCCATCCTGCAGGGGCCGACGGAAGAAGCTATTTCGCCAATGAAAAGTGGTAATCTCTATTTTATTTAATTTATGCAATTATTATATGATTATTTGCCTTGATAAATAAATAGATAAAATAGTTTTGTTAAACAATTGTTATTTCAATTGATGGAGCATGCTAGCCTAGGGTTTTGATGTCCCATACTTTCGATCTACAATTCTTATTTCTAAAAATCAACTTTTGAAATATTAAGAATCAATTTGAATGAAGGATTTGCATAATTATAATTGGAGAATATAAATCACTTTGATATTGGTAATTAGTGGAATCCATAGCCCGAGTCTTATCCATATTTTTCATATCACTTTTATTTAAGTTTGCTATATTTTTAATTTAAAATTAAGTCTAAAATCTGCTTTCACAAGTCTTGAACAGAACTCTTACTACAACTCAATTGAAAATCACATCAATTTTGTGCGCAGCCAATCGCGGACTTGTCTTTAGGCTAGAGTTTTTAGATTTTTAGGTTTTTACTTGTTTTTTTATTTTCATTATATTTGTTCTACTTTACGTTTTGGGTTTTTGTCTTTTCATTTTGATTTTGGGAATTTGGAGCGACGAGAAAAATTTGCCAAAGCTTTTGGTGAATACTTAAAGATTTGGATTTAAAGGCAAAGCGAAAAGGGCGAAAAAGAAGAAAAAAAAATTAAAAAAAAAAAAGAGAAAAAATTATATTAGATTTTATTTTTATCTTTTTGATTTTTTTAGTTTTTTATAATTGTATTTGGATATTCTCTATTTTTGTAATTTTCTTTTTATTTTTGCACTTCCCTATTTGGACTTTGGACTTTGGAGATTTCTATTGAGAGATTTCGGAAATATTGGACCAACATTTATTGGAATTATGAAAACCGAATTTGGGCATTCATTGCATATCTTGAGAATATATTTGGTTTTGGAAATTCCTTGGTATCCAAACATCCTTGGTCTATAAATACCTAAGTTTGCATTTCTATCAAACTTCATTTCTTGTTATTTACGAGTGGAGCCGTTTAATCGAAGAGGAAAGTATCCTAATTAGGTGAAATCTCTTATGACCAGCTCGTTTAAAGTCTTCGTGGGATAAAGAAGCTCTACGAGTACCGTTGGTGGGAAACTAGATAATTGGAGTGTTATTAGTTTTCGATTTGATTTGATTGACTAACGGTTGTTGAAACTTTGATCGCACCTAGTTTGTTTATGCTTGAAATCTCCTCTTACGATATAAGATCCACTCGAAACTAGATCGGAGTATCAAGCGAGATCTTTAGAAGCTGTTGTTAGATCTAAAGTCATCTTGTGATAATCCATTGTTAACAGACTCCGTTACGTGCGTGATTGATCACAAGATATTCAAGTGGTATTGTGCAAGTATTTGAAGATTAAAGAACATTTAAAGATGAATAAGAATTCTTGTTAGTTTTCGTATCTTGTGGATTTAGTGCATAAACCTTGATCGGTTGGGATCAACTAGAATCAATTTATCTTTGATAGATCGATTGATTAGTTGCGCGAGATCGACATTCTCTATATTTCTCTTTGAGATCTATATTGATTATTTGCGAATCTATACTTGACTATTTCGGTGCGTAGTTATAGGTAGATTGATCTAACCGGACAAAGGAGTTTATTAGATTGAACGGAAGAGCCTTTGTCGACGATCATCTATATCTTGTAGCAAGATTGATTAGAGTGGTTACCAAACAAATTCTCCCTTTGTTGTTTGGAATACGATCCAAAGATTTGTGATTCACGTGCGTGACTCTAGAAGTCGAAGACGCGAGGATGCGAGGGAACTAAGTAGCTAGGGCCTAGGTGTAGTACTGTGGTCTCAACTATACGAAGTTGGTATTAGATTTTGTAAAGCGGATTAATTACGAGTGTTCAAAGCTGGACTAGCTCCGGGGTTTTTACGCATTTTGCGGTTTCCTCGTTAACAAAATCTTGTTATGTCATTTACTTGTATATTCCGCAATTATAATTGTTTTTATTATAATTAAAAGTAAATTACACTTAGTACGTTAACTCACAGTAATACTTGATAGTGATCCTATAGAGTTTCGGTTATTCTTGAACCTATTATCAAGTACACACTTTGTTTGCGTATTGTCTCGATCTTGTATCCATAGTCAATCACACAAATTATCTTGTTGTTGTATTGTCTCGATCTCGTATTCATAGACGATCACACGAAGTGTGAACCGAGTTGTCCTATTATCTCGACTTTGTCCATAGACGCACATTCGGTAGAGGACTTATATGTTGAAACAAAAAGATTGTGGTGTATTTGGGTACCCTCGTCTTTTCACTTTAGATTCTTTTTATATTAACCATTAGATCGAGGAATCTTAGTTGAGTTGAGAGCATCTAAAGAGATTTTCTTAGACATTAACAAATTTACAAGTAACTCTGCACCCCAAATATTCTTCTCTCTTCTCGCCATTTACTGAACAAAGAAGTTAAAAACAATGACCTAAATATTAGGGGCACGAAGATACATTACTTTCTTGAGAAAAATAATCATTGACAAAAATCTAGGCTAGTTACGAATAAAGAGCGTAAGTTTTGTGATTGACTCAACATAAGATTTGTATCTTCTTTAACATACTGACGTAGAGATTAAAGTACTCGATCTTATTCCATGCCGATTCACGATTTCGGGAGGAAAGGCAACAACTAAAACCATCTTACGGAGTCTTTGCAATATATTCACAAAGTGTAATTGTGGAAAGATCAATATTGTAATTCACAAAATAACTTACTCCTCTTTTAGCAGGTGACTAACACAAAGAGTTAAGAGCTTAACCTATGAGCACATGAGATATCCATTTTAATCACAGGAAATATGATAACAAAGAACAAATCTCGCATAATAAACTATACACACAATAATCGAGAAAGATCATTTCTTGCAATCATCTCCAAAATAAAATTTAAATATATAAACTTTAATCATTACAAGATGATAGTATTTGAAGTAACTAATGTAAAATACATAAATATGCTACTCCAAATTAAAAAATAAGAAACGAAATTGCTACAAGGACTTAACTAGAAACAAAAGGAAGAAGTAAGTAAAGGAGCTATGCATCACCTCCACCTTCCAAGTCAATCCATGTGGCTTGAATCTTTTCCATATCATCCTTGATCTCGGGAAATTTTGTAGCAAGCAAACCCAATTGTTGTTGCACACATCTTACTTTGTTGTCTACCTTTTTTATATTCTTGATAACTTAGTGAAAAATCCCTAGGAGGTAGTTCACAAGAACAGGTCAAGGAAGGAGAAAGACTTCTTTTCCATTACGTAATTGTTCATTCCACTCAGTCGAAAAGTAGACTTAAGAATGAGAGAGAGATTACCAAGAGAAGTACCAATTGGAACAATCTTGAAGACTCGATAAATCTTCCCAATTGAACACACAAAACCCAATTTCTTTCCATAAAGAGTCATGGCAGCCATTTGTTATATACTCAAGGCTAGGTTATGAAGTTACATGAAACCTCTATTCATGATCAAGGCTAGATTGCTTAGAAACAAAGCCACTTGGTATACAAAAGGACACACCAAGTACTTGACTAAAATAGGCTATCAATCACGAATTTACGGTTTCAGTTAGCGAACTATTGCTAAAAGTTCGTGAGCAGTTTCCTATTCACGAAATCAACCTTTAGCCACACGTTTTCCTACTTTAATAATCACTTATAACTTTTCGTTACGACCGGAATTGAGTGATTCTTGACTTGTTGATTTCGTATTTTCATTCACCATAATATGAAGATCTTTTCAAGGTCAATGGTTATTTTCTCTTAAGTCTTAGGCTCAAAAACTCATCGGGTGTATATACCAAAGTATATTTCATAGTCATTAGAATTGTTCCAAAGAGTGAACACTTTGTTTCGATAGATACAAAGGTAAAATAAACAAGAAAATCAAGTATTTGTTACTAATTAACCTTTAATGAGGTTCTTGATAGATGTATTCGCGCGTCTTCAATCTTTAAGGATAACTTTGATTCCTAATCTAGTCATAAACTAACTTTAATAGACTAAACCAAGTATGTGTTTTGACATATGAATTTGACGGACATACCAACACCAGGTGAGTTCAACAGAGCAATGCTCAGCAGTTCTATTAGTAAAAGGAATACCAACTCGTCATCATTCAAATAATTTTATGATTATGGGACATTATGATAAGTGCTTTATTTAGATGTTTTAAGTGTCAATTACATACTTGTTTTAGCTATGTTTATTGCATATTACCTTGTATTATGATTGTTTTCTAGTTTACGTCTTTTGTTATGAGAATCATCCAGAAAGAAGTGAAAATAGCTACAAAAGTGAAGTCACAAGTGAAGAAGGAACAAATACCCAGTGGAACTCGTTCAAATGGAGGATTTCTAATTATCATTTGGTAGATGGCGAGAAGACAAAGTCAATGGCGAAAGAATAGAGTCATTACGAGTTCGTATGAAGAAGTTACGAGCGAAATAAGAACTTGGAAGACTAAAAGGGCAAAATAATCATTTTCCGGGACAGTGCTATTGGAACCCCACTTTGTACACTAAGGGGCGAGTCATTTTGTTAAGGGGTGGGTTGTTTCAAAGAAACTATTAAAGGCATTCAAGTCAATTAATAAGGGGATTCCATTGATTTAAATAGTGTTAACGACACACCTTGATCTTCTTCCCTAACTCAACGAGAACAACTCGACGGAGGTTTGGTTTAGGAACAATTGATGGTGATCGATAGAAACTAAAGGAGATGGGGTTTGGTGATGTTGGCGGTGATGAAGTTTAGCTCGTTGTGGTTGTTCTTGGCGATAATCACGATGGTGATAATGGAGCGAGTTGAAGAAATAGACGAAGGAGCAAGGGATAATGGTACTCGGTAATGATAGGCTGCTTGCCATTATTGATGGAAAAGAGTTGCTTCCATTGGCAGTGATGAGAAGGCTGGTTCATGAAGGCGAGAAGACTTCGAGTATGAGCGAGAGAATGGTGTTGACTATATCATCAGAGATGATCATGACGATGTAGTAGTGACGATGAAGGGTGGTTCTTGGCAGCGATGAAGATGGTGGTTAGCGGTGAACTAGCATGATGATAATCATGATCGATGTTTAGTGGAGATTGATGGAGGTGTTCATGATAGTTGGTACGAACAGAGGAAGAACTCGGGCGGATTAAGGAGAAATGAAGATAGTAGATGCGGAAAATCCTACTTCACATCCAAGAATCATAAACACACATCATGAAGTAAACAAGCAAGAGATGCACAAGAACACAAGATATACGTGGTTCGGTAAGGTTATGTACGTCCACGGGGGTAAAGGGATGATCTTATTACTCGATTCAAGGATACAACGTATGTGTCTCGCTAACAAGTTCTCTATTCTCACTCTTAAACTCTTAGTGTTCTCTCCTCTCTCATTGATTACTTGGTCATTTAGCTCTCTACATAGCTCTCTATTTATAGCTACAAGTAGTGTGTATCATGGTATATCTTCCTTGATGTCCTTCTCAGGGTGGTTGGCGATGTCTTTTCGAGATGTAGGTCCAAGCCTAATGATGCCTTCTCAGACGTCCTTTCTTCCTATGTCGATCACTTAATGAGTTATAGATGATGTCAGCCCTTGATACTCTTGGCCGAGTCTTACTTTGACCAGATTCTTCTTATCTTCTCAACCACTTAGTCGGTGCATTTATTGCTCTTGTGCCGATGGCCATCTCTTCGTCACCTCCACCCTTTACACGTATTGTCTTCACGGGTTCCCTTGGTGTCTCTTTTCTCGCGCCATGGCCGGAGTAAAATGATTTGGTACTTCACACTCCATATGTTGTCGATGCCTCACTACCTAGGATTGCTCCACCTAGATACGTGGATTATTCACACCTACATTTATGCCCCTTCTTTCACTCGTGTGATTGACACGAGGGGAAGAAAGCAGATTTCGCCTCCACGTCCACTGGCCATGCAGGTGTTTCACGCCATGTTGTTCCCCACTACACTCATCTTTATGACCTGTTTTACCTTCTCAAAGTCGGTTACAATTGTTGGGAGTATTAATTCGACCCTTAAACCCTTGGTTTCTCACTTTGCCTTTTCGAGAAAATAACATTCTCTTTCTTCTTCCCCTTCTTGCGTACACAAACTCCATCGAAATTCTAGGGTGAGAACTTCCGCCAGTTCGCAGACTGAGTTCGCGGACTTGGCTTGTGCCACTTCCATTTCTCTTGATCAACAAAGTTCGCAAACTTTGGTTCAAGAAATAAGGACTTATACATATATGTGTTTCCCCAATAATGATTATATCCTACCAATGGTTATGTAATCTAAACTCTCATTTCAATCATTGAAACATTCTCAGAGAACGTTATATAGCCGTTATTCACGGACCATTTTTTCGTCGAGCAATTTCCAAAGTGATTGAAACATAACATGACTTTCGTCACTAGGTAAAGATGAATTCGGTTAAAGCAAAAGCTTACCAACACATATTTCGAGAAATAGATAGGCGAGTTAAACTCGGCTCGAAATAACAAATGTGTATAATGAAAGTCTATACGTTTAAACGACTTTTGTCTCAAGAGTAGGAGATAGAGTAAATAGACTTTTGAGTGACAGATAAGTTCAAGCCTCACATATCTTTTAGTCGATGAAGTTCCACCGGTTCCTCGAGTAGTCCTTCGTCTTGTATGATGATTGCCATGGAGTTCTTGAGCTCAACTACACTTTCTATCCTAGTCCGAGACCTTTAGCTACATAGGCTAGAAATCAAGACTTATAGTTTTGATCACTAACATTGACAAACATGCTTGAGATAGCAACGAATGCGAGTTCGACCAAGCAATACTCTAACAGACTACACCTCTGCCAGCTTTGTTGGCAACTATTTAAGCGGGACTGCTACCAATGGTGATCTTGCCGGCTTTGCTGCTATTTCTCATCGTAACAAGGTTCCGACTGGGGATTTTAATAAATTGATGTTGGATGAGGACCCTGAGGGGGGGAACGACTTCTAACAAGCATGCCCGACATACTAGCGATACTGCCTGGGATCGGGTCCCGCTCACTATTCGTGGTCCTCTTTTAAGTGGCAAATTTCCACCTCCTGCCGAGCCTTATCCATTCTGGGTGGTTAACGATGATCGGGTAAGTTATTTCGTCTGCTTTGTTCAACTTCTTAATGACTCGGCCTGGGAGACCAGTAAGGTTTTAATCTATCCGTATTTTTGTAGCCTAAGTCCTAGGGTGGTCAACCCAGGGTTCCGACCCTTCGGAAGAGGGATAGAGGTCCTAGCGCAGGAGTCGAGGAGGAGACATGTAAGGTAACAAATATACTGCTCTATCTTCAGTACATGTACTTGCCCCTATTTGTTGCCTTGAATGGATCTGACGATGACTCTTGTGCATAAGTCTAAAGCTGATAAAGGAGAGGTTGGAAGTGCTGCGGCGAAAGATGGTGAGGCTTCCGATGATCGGCTACCCTTATCTCATTTTCTGAGGAAGTCGCCTAAGAAACCTTATGATGTTTAGTCTACCATTGTAGGTGGAAAGGGTAAAGAGTTGAGGGGCAAGGACTACTGCCTTACAGGAGGAACATGCCCCAGCAGTCCACTGGGTAAATTGCTGGTAAGGGCATTGTCGTGACTGATGAGAATGTTGTTGTTGTGATGTCTGATAATGACGATGAAGAGGAAATATTTGGTATGGATGATGAAGTTGATGTCATGAACGAGGGGGAGGAGCCGAAGTAGGTGGAAGAATCTTCCTTCGGAAAGAATGTTGCTTCTGGGAATGAGTTGCTGGAAAATCTGCCCCATGTTTCTCCTACTCCGAAGTAGGGTGGGAATACCTTCTTTACCTTCTCGGGCCCAGTGTGTAATTCATTGGGTGCTCTTACTTCCCATGATTTTAGCTCTTATACTGCCGAGGAGATGATCAACACTGTGCCCCTCTATTCTGCCGGTTTGAAGGACACCTTTAATGTTATGGTGAGTCATCTTTCTGAAGTCGCGTACTTGTTATGGGGAGGGATTGTTGATGACGTGAAATATATTGCTTTTAGGCTGCCAATCGAAAGTTGTTGGAGGCTGCTATTCTCCAGAAGGAAATAACAGAAATGGAGAGTCTTCGCACCCAATTGCAGCAGGAGCAGGAACGAGCCCGAGAACTGGAGAAGCAGCTGGATGAAGCCAAAGGTATTTGTTCAAAACTTTGTTATTGATTGATCATGTAGTGCCAATATCTTGAGTTTAGTATTATCTTCCTAGCCGAGATATCTAGTCTACATACAGATGCTGCTTCGGAGTATCGTCTTATGAAGAGAAAGTTGAACATTGAGATAGACCATGTCTATAATCTTCGCCAAAAAATTGTCAATAAGGATGATAAGATAGATCGTCTAGATACCGAGATCGAACGTTTTCAAGCCGAGTTGCTTCACTATCAGAGGTTCGAGTATGTACCCGAGGAGATAGACAGTCTTCGGGCGAGCCTGTCTCAGGCCCAGAGAATTTCCGCTGACAAAGGATTATTAGCCGATTCCTTGGAAAATCGGTGTGATAGGTTGAGGCTTCAGAACAGATATATGCACTTCGATCGCAAGCGGCTTTTGGAGGAAAAAGATGCCACTGAGAAGTCTAACCAAGAATTAAGAGAGAGGCTTCAGATATTCAACCAGGTATCCCAAGAGTTGGAATAGACTCAGGCTCAGTTGTCAGGTCTTCAGTTAGTGCATGATCGACAAAAGGCTAGTTAGAGCGAGCATAAGAAGTATTGCCCCACCAACGAGTTTAATGAGCAGTATCATAACGAGTTAACATCAAAAATATTTGTCCTTGAGAGTAGCTTGCTTAAATCCGAGGAAACCGTTAAAGTAGTTTTACCCTTGTTTGAAGGTGTTTCCGCATGTGTTATATTGTTTTGATGTTGCTCCTAATGTTGTCGTGCCGTTCTCACTTTTATAACCAGTTCTTTGTAATTGCAGTCGAGAAAGGGAAGGTCCGGTCTTTGGAGAAGGAGACTACCCAACTCAAGGCGAGTGAGGCTCAGCTGATCAGGAAGGTTGCTACTGCTGAAGATGCTTCGGCTCAATTGACTCTTCAACTCGCTCGGAGAGAGAAGTGCAATAACGAGCTTGTTTCCAAGATCAAGGAGGGTGTGAAGACATATATCGAGAAGAAGAGAGCCGATCTTGCTGCCAAGAAGGCGAGCTCGGGGTCGATTCCGCCAAACGAGTAATTAGACCTTTTGTAGTGTTGCGCCACTATTGTGCCCTTTGTTCTGGGCTGTAATTCGTTTGAACACCCATATTTTTAGAACATCTTTATTTATGGGGTGCTGCGTCGCCAATCTGTTTTTTTATTGCTCCTTGTGTTGCTTGAATCGTTTTCATTTGAACATTTTCGTTTGTGCCGCTTGAATCATGCCTTGTTGTCCATATTTGGTATATTCATTATTTCCTGCATTAGAACATTTTATTAGTTAGTATAAATTCCGTTTCTGTAGAACACACTCAACAGGGAGGGTCATCGGTCCCAATGCCATGTCCCGATTGAGGTATTTCATCACTGTCATTTTGATCTAGTGGTAAGGTATTTAGTCATTCCTAAATTCTATGTCTTGACATCCCAAGGGTAGTTATCAATCAACTAGACTGGGCAAGTGATTTCGGCCACTTGTGATGGGAGCAATGTTGTATGCTCGATTGCCAATTGCTCATGCCTTGACAATCGGCCACTGGTTTCTAACCACCGGGACCCTTAAGCTACCTCGTCACTTGCACACTGCCACTTCCCCGAGTTCGAATAACCCGTCGAGTGTAAGACATCTCGACTTGCACACTGTCGTCGCCCCGAGTACGAATGTCCATTCGAGTGTAAGTCACCTCGGCACTTGCACACTGCCGTCGCCCCAAGTACGAATGACCATTAGTCGCAAATGTCACATTCCCTACCCCTTGTGGATTTTTTTGGAAATGAATGACAAAGTATCATACCTGTTTACACCTCTCATGGGTGGTATAACTTCAGGCGTCGAGCGTTCCATGGTCGCGGTTCTGGAGTTCCATCCGGTTTAAATATATTATACGCTCATTCCCCACTTTCTCCACTAAAGTGTATGGTCCACCCCACCTTGTCGCCAACTTCCCGCCTTTTTTGTCACGCTCGTAACTAGGTAATTCCTTCATCACCAATTGTCCTGGTTGGAATTCTCTCGGACGAACGTTTGTTGTATTCACGTTGTAGTCGCCTTTGGTAGTTTTCCATCTTTTGTAGGGCCATTTCTCGGGTTTCCTCCAAGTCATCAAGTTTGGACAAAATTAGGTCTGCCGAGATGTTCTGCCTCCATGCCTCGGTCCTTGTGGTTGGTATCATTGCCTCAGTTGGAAGGATGGCTTCAGTTCCGTGTGTTAGCATGAATGGTGACAGGCCGGTTGCGTCCCTTCGGGTAGTTCTGTAAGCCCATAGAACATTGTAAAGCTCCTCACAATAGAGCTGTCAATTTCTAACCCAGCCTGCGGGTTGGACCTAGCTTGGCTTGTTTCAACCCGGTTTGGCTTGGCCCGTTGTCTAAACAAGCCGGGTTAGGGTTGTCATATCTAGCCCTAGTAAAAATAAGCCGGGCTAGGGTCAACCCGCGGGTTACCCGCTAACCCGTCAATTTCCTGTGAGTTACTAGTTTAGGAATTTTAAGTTTCTAATTTAGTAATTTTAGGTTGATTCTAGGGTTTTGTGCTAGAAATCAAAGTTCATATATATTCCTTAAATGATTTAATACAATCCAAATTTCATTTGATTTAGGGTTACAGAGTAGTGGGTGCTTTCTTAGCGTTTTGTAAAGCATTGACCAACATAAATATACAATTATATATAAAATAACAAGCAAAAGTAATCAACAACCATGAAATGGAAGAGTGGTTATAGTTTTCAGATATGAACCAAGGTGGGATGAGTTCGAATCCCTCTGCCCACTGAGTTTTTTATACGTTTAAGTGATTTTACGTTTCATCCATCCCATTTGACAAGCCAACCCGCAACCCGTCAGAGCCAACCCGTCTAGGGCTAGGGTTTGGGTTTTGGGCTTGTACATGAACATTACTAGGGCTAGGGCTGACCCTAACCCATCCATGGCTTGTCAATCTAGGTCCGGGTTGACCCTAGATTGCCCCGTTGACATCTTTCTCACACCATTCGCCGTACTCCCCATCCAACTTCTTTTATAGATTATCCGCTATTGTCTTATTTGTGATTTCAGCCTGCCCATTACTCTGTGGGTAAAGGGGCATCGCCTTACTCTTTCGAATGTTGTAAGTGTTAACAATAGGTCGATGTTCTTTCTTTGGAGCTGTTTTCCGTTGTCCGAGACGATGGCTGCTGGAATTCCGAAGCGACAGATGATATGCTCCCAGATGAATCGGAACACATCTTTGTCTCGAATGTGTCTAAGCGGTGCAGCTTCCATCCATTTGGTGAAGTAATCTGTGGCCACAATCAAATACTTTCTCTGTCCCGATCCGACGTGTAATGGCCCCACAATATCGATCCCCCATTTGGCGAAGGGCCATGGGCTCACCACTGAATTTAATGATACTGCTGGTGCATGTATCTTCTTACCAAACTTTTGGCATTCGTCGCAAATTAATGCCATATGTTTTGCGTCTTCATTCATGTATGGCCAGAAATACCCCATGATCTTGGCTCTGGTCGACAGACTTCAGCCTGAGCTATGATTGCCCGCAGCACCATAATGTAGCTCATTCAAGATTGAGTGCCCCTCTTCTTTTCTCAAACATCTCAAGAGCGGTCTTAGGTAGGATTTTATGTATAAGATATCGTCTCGTAATTCGTATGTTGCTGCTTTGCTTTTGATTTTGTTGATCTCGGGTTGTCCCTTCGGTAACTCTCCCGTCTCTAAATATTGATGGATGGGTTTGCGCCAGTCGCCAGCTTCATACTTATCAGCCATTGTCACGGCCACATACGCTTTTGTGTCTAGTGTTTCAGGTATAGACGGTATCAGGACCCTCATGACTCGGATGCCCTCAATACTCGAGTCTGTCAACATTGAGGCGATATAGGCCAACGCGCCCGAGTGCTGATTATCTTTTCTGCAAATGTGCCGGAACTTAATGTTGGGGATCTGATTGATGTATTATTGGGCGAGCTCCCAATATTTCTGCAATACCGGATCATGGATAGCGTACTGCCCACTAATCTACTGGATCACCATTTGAGAATCGTTGGTTAGTCTTACATCATGTATCCCTAATTCTACGATTAATCTTAAGGCATGTATCACCGCTTCGTATTCAGTGACGTTGTTTGTCGCCTTAAATTCAAGCCTAAATGAGTGGTCCATCTTCTTTCCTTTTGGTGTAGTGAAGACTAACCCTAGTCCCGATCCGTCTTTATTGGACGACCCATCTACGAACACTTCCCATCGTGTCGGGCTACATGTTTCAAGGAGATCGGACGGATATTCTCGGTCTTCTTCCATGCCCGGGATATCCTCAATTTCCTCCTCATCGTCTAAGGGAAAATCTGCCAGAAAATCAGCCACCGCCTGCGCCTTTACTGTTTTCCTCATCTCATAGAAGATATTGAATTTTTTGATTTGAGCACTCCATTTAGAGATCCTTCCCGATCTTGCTGCACTGTCAAGCATTGATTCGATAGAGAATTTCGTGAGTACTTGAAACCTGTGAGTTTGGAAGTACGTTCGCAGCTTTTTCGTCGCAAACACTAAGGCAAGTATCAACTGTTCAATTCTGGTGTAGTTCCTTTCTGTTGGGTTCATGGTCTTGCTTATGAAATATACAGGTTTTTCTTCTGCCCCAACATTTTTGACTAGGAGTGCACTTATGGCATAGCTAGTTGCCCCGAGGTACAGGGTGAGCACTTCATCGGGCTCGGGTCTTTGCAATACGGGTAGGCTCGCGAGATGTTGCTTAATCTTTGGGAATGCTTCCTCACATTCCTCGCCCCAATTGAATTTTTCCCCTTTTCTTAGTGTCCCGAAGAAGTCTTTACATTTGTCCGACGATTGTGAAATAAATCGTCCTAATGCTGCCAAGTTTCCGTTCAACCATTGCACGTCTTTCACCGTTACTGGGGATGGCATTTCCAAGACGGCCCTAATCTTATCGGGATCGGCTTCTATACCTTTATCAGTGATTATGTATCCCAGAAATTTACTCGAAGTTACCCAAAAGGTGCACTTGGCCGGGTTTACTCTAATTTTATATTTTTTCATAGTTTGAAAGATCTCCCGAAGATCATCGATATGGCTGGACGCCACCCTATTTTTCACCAGCATGTCGTCTACGTAGACTTCGATGGTGTTATGTATCTTATCTTCAAACATGTCCTCTACCAAACTTTTATAGGTGGCCCCTGCGTTCCTCAGTCCAAATGGCATTTTAGTGTAACAGTATAGTCCCCTAGGTGTAAAGAAAGACGTATGCTCTTGATCCTCAGGGGCTATGGGGATATGATTGTATCCCGAGTATCCATCCATCAATGTTATCGCCTTGTATCCCACTATGGATTCTACTAGCTGATCGATGTTGGGAGAGGAAAGCTGTCTTTGGGACATGCTTTATTCAAATCACTGAAGTCGATGCAGATTCTTACCCCTCCATTCTTCTTAGGGACTATTACCATGTTGGATATCCATTGTGGATATTGGGCCTTCCGAATGATTCCCGCCACTTGAAGCTTTTTTAACTCAACCTCCACCGCCGCCTGCAGTTCGGTAGCAATTCTGCGCATTTTTTGTCGGATCGGCTTGAATTTGGGATCTATCCTGAGGCGATGGGAACATACTTCTGGGTCGATCCCCTCCATATCGTGCATTTTCCAGGCGAACACATCCATGTGTTCTCGTAACATGGCTATTAGTTTCCATGTTTGTTCATCCGACAACAAGGACCCAATTCTGACAATTTTTGGCTCTTCCTCGGACCCTAGGTTGATCTCCCGAGTTGATTCTAAGGCCGAGAAGTTCGGTTTCGGTTCCTTGACCGGTGTCGCTAATAGACACATTTTTTGTGTCTGAATTGTCCTCAGTGTCTCTATTGTTAGTGCTTGATTTTGTAATTATTTTGGTGTTT
Organism: Papaver armeniacum; assembly: GCA_023531295.1. NCBI lineage: Eukaryota > Viridiplantae > Streptophyta > Magnoliopsida > Ranunculales > Papaveraceae > Papaver > Papaver armeniacum. The sequence continues at coordinate 17,483 of JAJJWW010000169.1, forward strand.
TGTGTGTTTGTAGGTGTTTTTTTGGAAATAAATATTGTTGGAAAATTCGGCTCGAAAAGTTTCTCGGAGCACCCCCCGGAGGACATTTGCTATACGGACCCCAGATTTGGCTAAGGGGAACCCACGACTTTGTGTAGCCCAAATTCATCTTTAGCACCCATCTTCTTTATTTGAATTTTGAGAATTGGCGGGAAAAAAGCCTGGTCATTAATGGCAGAACTAGGGTTGCGATTTTGGGCTTGATGCAGTGAGACTAAAGGGCTAGAATCAATTGGGTGTGTTACTATGAGCTAGACAGGGATGGTATAGGAGTTACTTTCAATCCAGTTTGGCTAGTTAATCCGAGAGAAGAAAACAGGGCAGCGCATCAACGGGTGAAGAGTTTCACGGGATTTCTTGTGGTTTCAGTGAATATTAATCCTTCTACAGCGTAAGAAGTAGATGAAGAAGGAAATAATCCCATAAAAATGGAAAGATTTTATTCCCGAGTAATGAGAAGGATTGGAGACTTTACTGCGAAGATTTCTTGTTCCTGTTTGATATATAAAGAGTGTTCGCAGGTCAGAGGAGGGGGGAGTGATTGGGAGCAGTTTAGAACACTACAGAGCCGAGAAAATCAAGCTGCAGAGAATCGCCATTTTCTGCTGCTGTGAAGAACACGAAGAACAAAAGACCACCAGAGGCAGTCGTTTTTTCTACAGTGACAACGACACTTAGACGAGGGTCGCAGAGCTACAGTAACATCAGCAGTTCATCTTTATCGTTCTTTGTAACAATGTTTTGCAACAATTATAAACGTTGCAAACACCCGGTTTTCATTATTTTCTCTCCATTTCATCATTTGTACACTTCCTTTGAGCAATAAAAATGAATTTTGAGCGTGTTTCCAACATGATGAGCTAAACCCATCCTCTGGGGCGACGGAGGAAGCTATTTCGCTAATGAAAAGTGGTAATCTCTATTTTATTTAATTTATGCAATTATTATATGATTATTTGCCTTGATAAATAAATAGATAAAATGGTTTTGTTAAACAATTGTTATTTCAATTGATGGAGCATGCTAGCCTAGGGTTTTGATGTCCCATACTTTCGATCTATAATTGTTATTTCTAAAAATCAACTTTTGGAATATTAAGAATCAATTTGAATGAAGGATTTGCATAATTATAATTAGAGAATATTAATCACTTTGATATTGGTAATTAGTGGAATCCATAGCCCTAGTCTTCTCCATATTTTTCATATCACTTGTATTTAGTTTGCTATAATTTTAATTTAAAATTAAATCTAAAATCTGCTTTCACAAGTCTTGAACGAACTATTTACTACAACTCAATTGAAAATCACATCAGTCGCCTCCTTTGATTGCTATAAGGTCTCTTTCTCACTGGCTTCATATGTCATGGTGGCTTGTGAAATTACATTCTCCAATTCTTCCCCGGCCTTGATTTCCATAGATTTATTCTTCTCTCGACGCAACCTGGATCTCCTATCCTCGTTTTGTTGAATGTCTAGCTGCATGCATTGTCTCGCGCCTTGAGGATCGCCTATTACTTCAACGACTCCCATGTATGTGGGAAACCTCAACCTCTTGTGGTAGGCAGAAGCTACCCCTTTGATGCCTGCGATCCAAGGTCTTCCAATAATCGCCTCATATGGTGACACGACATCCACAACGCAGAATGTGATGAGGGTGTCGAGATATCCTTCTCCATCCGAGACTCTGAGTGTGACTTCTCCCTTTGGTATGGTCACTGTCCCATTGAAGCCGTAGATTCGATAAGTTGACGGAATCAGGATGTCGTAGGATAGTTCCATTCTTTTGAATGTGTCATAAAAGAGGACCTCGACAGAACTCCCACTGTCCACTAGTATTCTTTTAACTCCCACTCTTCGAAAAGTAGGGTAATGACCAGCGGATCCCAATGTGCTTGGCCGTTCATCGGGATATCCCTGGCTGAGAAAGTGATCGGCTGCATCATCCAAGCTTCCATAGGTAAAGTTTTGGCCACACTAAAAATCTCCTTTCCATCCCGATCCCTTTTGTGAATTCTTGATGTGATTCCAGTCCCCAAATCAAATCCCTGGGTTACCGAGTGTGAAATAGTGTTACATACGAACTGAGTTCCCCGATCGATCCTTACTTGGTGCACAGGAGTGTCGCGTGCGTTGGGTGCAGGTGTTGTTTGTTTGACAAAGTGCCTTAGATACCCATCTCGAATCAAATATTGAACTATATCCTTTACCGACAGTTGTTAGTCGAGCGGCCTCGGTATTGGTGGTAATGACAAAACTCGGGATGGTTTCTTGTTTCGTCAAATTGTATCCCCCTAGTCTTCGGGTACCTGATATCATTCCTCTTTTCGACTTCCTTAAAGATTTCTTCTAGTGGTGCATTCAGAGACGTGTATGTTCTCGGCTCGTGACGTGGTTTCTTTCCTTTCTCGACCCATTCTTTCTTTCCTGAGCCTTGCTGTGGTGGTACCGACCTCTTTTCGGGTCGTTTTGAGATTTCCTGAGGGGCCGTTTCTGCAGCTGCGCTAGCTTCTTGTACTCCCCTATCTTGCGCCCCTTCTTGTATTTTTCTAATGCAATATAATGCTCTTGCATCTTTCTCATCTCCTTCAGTGTTTGCGTCTTTTCGGTATACATGGCTATCCAGATGGGGTCGGACTTTCCTAAAGAATTTTCAAACCCGAAGATCTGCTGGTCGACGGGCACCTTCCCGATATCGTTGCATAACTTTATCCACCTGTCCGTCAACGATCTTAAGGGCTCTCTGAACCTTCGTTCCAGGGTGAATAGTTTATTTATCCTTGGCCTAGCAATGTTGTTGTGCATATAGGTTTCAAGGAACGTTTTCACCAAGACTTTATAACTTCCTATAGACTCGTCGGGTAGGGTATAGAACCAGTTCCTCGCCTCTCCTTCCAAGCTAGCTTGAAAAAACTTACACATGACCACCTCAGTATTCTTCCATTGTAGCAGCGACATGCCATACGTTTTGATGTGCTCTCCTGCGTCATCAGTGCCATCGAATCTGGAAGGGAATGTGGGAAGCGTACATTTCAGGGGGAATGGAGTTCGTTCTAGCACTTGGGTAAAAGAGGTCTTCTTTGCTTCACTAATTACTTCTGCTAACTTGTCGTCCTCTCCGTCTCCAGCCAGCTTCTTAACCATTTGTACAAGTTGTTCGAGTTTAGCTTTAGTCGAAGCATCGGATCTCCTATTGTTCACCTCTTCATCGTATGAAGAATCCTCGGGAGGACCATATCCACTTCTCGTGCGATTGGGATTGGGTACACGCTCTCCGTCGGGTGGTGGAATTTGGGTATACCCTGATCGGGTATGATTACTCGAGGCTCCCTGACTCGATGATCCTCGTGACCTAGATCTCTGATTTCGAAGCTGGTAGTTGTTCTCGTGCTCTAAGGCCAGATTTCTTCTTTGTAATTCTCTCATCAGTTCTTCTTGCCTTCTCTGGTTTGCCAGAATTGCCATCAATGTCGGGTCAGTACTCTCATGGTTGGAGTGACTGTTCACATGGTTTTCTATTGTGGTAGGTGACGCAGCTGGTGGTGCGGCTGGAGGTGCGGCTGGAGGTGCGATTGGAGGTGACACAGGGGGGATGTCTCGGGTTGCATTATCTTTTCCCAAACACACTTGTCTTAGCCTCTCCTCCTCTTGATCCAAAGCGTATTGGTACTTTGCACGTTGTCGATCCCGTATACGATCCTCCCGCATCATTAGTGTTTCTTCGTCATCCTATGTGTCTGATGCAGTTATTCCATCCATCATATTCTCTGGTCTCATTTGGCTTGGGTTGATGTGCAATCTCCTCGAGGGAAGGTCATCGTCTCTGCCCAAATCAACCTCCTCGTTAACAGCTGCCATTCCTCCACCCAGTGCTCTGGATTCTTCCGGCTGGTATTGTCGGCTATTCTGCTGTCGTGAATCCGTCACTCCTTCCTGTGCGCTTGTTCCTGCTACCATCCAATTCCTCAAGATCCTCCCTGTCCCTAAAGTGCTAGCCATCGGCTCGGGCGTGCTTTCTCTTCCAAGGTTCGTTGATAAGCACGTATGTGCTGCATTATATACCCATATTTATATTAGTTAGGACTCAATATTTTGACTAATAACATTATTTTAGTGCTTTTGTAGAAAGTACAAGCGAATTCAGTCATCCAAAAATAATCGGCTAAAATTACAAGCTATAGGCGTTTGCGGAAAAAAAAAATGACCAAGTGATACCACAGCACCAAAGAGATTTGTTTTGGCAGCCTCTTCATTCTCTATGCTGGCATCAATTAATTAACTCATGGCCAGAGTCGGAGATATTGATTCCATGCAACAAAGCAATGTTTCTCTAAGTTTAAGCACGTGTGTCATCAGCAGCTAAAGAAAAGTGGGAGACGTGTCTGACTCCAACTCTCACAACACTCCCATTTCCTATACAAAACAGAAGTTCAGGAAGAAGCTGTGGCCATTGAATTGGCTTAATATGTAGGGGTTACTGTTAATGGAGATGGTCAAGGAGGTGCGGCTTAGAGTCAGTGAAGATATGGTGGCTTGTGAACTGAATCTTGTGCCGGAAACTCAGATTCAAGACGACTTGATGCCATGGTCGTGAACTGCAAGGAGAGATGTAGATGCTGGCAGAGATGCAATAACAATAACAATGAGATGTAGGAGTTCGAGTATGGATTGGCTGAGGTAGCATGGCTGAAATAATAGAAAGTACAATCGATGGGCTGATTAGCCGAGACTTGTTGTTGCAGTCAGTGAAGACGAATATGCGCAATCGATGATGAGAAAAAGAAATGCATGGAATAAGATGGGAAATGAAGTCGCATCTCTATGGTTAGATGACTTGATGGACTGTCCGTTGGCTGTCTTCATGAGATTCGAAAGTCTCGATTGCACCAGCAACAAATGGAGGTTTGGTTCGAAACAAGGGGCCAGATGTTTAACTGTCGCAATGATACAGATGGTGAAGAAGATAAATGGTCTTTGTGATGTTGCAGACGTACAAAGAGATGGGTTGCTTGCCAATATTGATTAACCGCTATCTACTGTGTCTTGATGAAGACGAGTTGTAGTTTGCAGTTTGGTTCGAAGGAGAGGAAGGTGCTGTGATCGGTACTAGAGAGAGTCAGGGCATGTGGGTTGCGAAATTGAGTTCGAGCTGGTGTTGTTTACATTGCAAGAGGCATCAGAAGATATATAAGGGAATATGCGTTTGAATGATTTTACTTTGATCCGGTGGGTCGAGTATTTGCCTGAGACTGTGCAATCAGTGAGACGAGAATATGAATTTTTGCTGGTCGGATTTTGGAAGGAACTGGAACAGTCAGTTGGAATTTGTGAAAGAGAAGACGAATATGAGAAGGTGATATGCCAACGCAGATGGAGAAACCAATTGGCAACACTAAAGTTGAAGATTTCAGTGATGTATCTAGTTCCTTAAAGCAACAACGAACAGAGCTATTGTGACCGGTGAATAAAGGAGAAAGGTGTTAGAAAGATGGGTTTTGTTTGCAGTCTGACTGTGACTTCGAGAACAACTAATGCTGCTGTTTGTTTTGGCTTTGAACTCGATTTGTGCTTGTGACTTGAAACAGTCATAGAATGAGATGAAAAGCAAGTGGAGACAGAACTACATTTCAGAAACTACTAGTTGTATGCAGATGCTGGTTTCGGCCTGACATGAAATCTCAGTACATGGAAAAGAAGAGCTGGTGGAGATGATTGAGTTGTTGCGATTCGTCAAGGTGGAGATTTAATTAGAAGCACATAAGATGGAGTTTTGTTGTGATTCGTAACTGGAAGTTATGCTTAGATGATGGTGATGTACGTTCTTGATGCTGTATGGGTGATGTTTCAAACGTGCAAGAAGATGGGGTTTCAGTCCGACACAAAGGTGAACTGGTGGTGTTGGTTATGGCTATGAAAAGAGGGAGTTGAGATATTTTGCAGAATGGGTTCCATCCATTGAAGGCAATGTTGGACGTAAGTTGGTGTCTCGATGGCAGCAGACAGACTTGGAGTTCGATGGGGTATCTGTCCGAGTGAAGCTGTCGTTGTATTCAAGGTTTGGAGTGTTTAAACGGCGGAACTGAAATTCGGGGAGAATGGAATGGAGTTGGCAGCGAGCAAATATTGGAGATTGAACTGAATGTAGATGATGTTCTCTGCAGCAACGAAATTGGGTTCAGTTGGAGTTCTCGACAGCGCGGTGGTGGTTGAGAGAGGACCAGAGAACGGAAAGTGATGCTTTGTTGGACTTTGAAACGAGCATGGAGATGTTAGATGATTGAAGGAATGGTGACGCGGCGATGACTTTGGGAGCTGGTGGTTCGCCGGGCTTTGTTAAGCCTGATTTTTGAAGGTGGTCTGGCAATGGTAGTTGTACCGATAGAGAATGGAAACGGATTCTGTTGCTGCTGAGTGCAAGAAGAGAAGTGGGTTGGACTTTGGTGGACTGGGCTTTCTAGCATTTCAGCTAGGTTTTAATTAGAATCATGGCAACAACTATTTAGAGGAGAAAGAACGGAGTCAGAAGGAGGAGGCCGACGGCTTTCTTTGGAAGTTGGTGACAGAAACTTGAGAAGAAAAGGAGGCGGCCGCATCGGTGTTTTGGAGCATAAGAAAAAGAGGCGACGAAGAAGATTTTGGTTTGGTCGTTTTTCTTTTGATTATTATTTTTATGGATTTTAAGAAATCCATTTCTATGTATTGCTAGATTACATAACTAGGGTTTTTATGGATTGAAACCACTTGGGGTATTAGGCTAATTTGAATTGATTATTTAGCATTAGACCATTATGATTTGAATTAATTAATTTTTGGATAATGTTTATTGATTGATCGAAAATATAAGTTGTTGCTTCACCGGTTTTGAAAACCTTTGTGCATGATTGATAGTTTTACAAATATATTTGTCCTATTATTTGATGATCCATGCTTCGCTAAAAACTTTGATGGGTTATGCTTAGAAAATCCATATAGAATTTGTGAACCTATATTTAGTTTCGTATAACTTTCTCGCTGATGCAATTTGATGGTTCATGCTTGGATTTAGTCTTTGATGTGCCATGCTTAAGGTATACCAGTGATATTTGTGACTCTAATATATATAATAGGTGATGTCAATAGAACGAACAATAAACACATATTCATAATTATGTTTCATTTCAGTAGTTGCAAGGAAATAGTGGTGGATACCAATAAAACCCTGGTTACCGACTCTTCCATTGGATTCATTCTAGTAGTTTAGTTTATTTTCTTTGTTTCTATCATTCCAAAAATCCAAAAACATTATTGTTGATTAAGTGATTGAGAATATTGATTATTGGTATTTCCACCGCTCCCTGTGGGTTCGACCCGTACTTGCCTCTGTTTACTAGTTAGACAACGTGCGATTGCGGTTATTACATATAGGTATCTCCGGATCCTATCAATTTTTGGAGCCGCTGCCGGGGAGCGGCTAAGGAATATTGTAATTAGTATTTTTGATTTGTAAATAGTTAGGTTTTTATTTTTGTACAATATTTTTATTTTAGTTCTTTTTCCTTTTGACTTGTTTTGTTTTTTAGAATTTTGTTTGTGTACATATTTGAGGATGATGACTCTTTTTCGGAGACGTCACCTAAGATGACACCGCGGAATATAAGCGTAGAAAGTCAAATTATCAGAAACCTCATACGAGATGACGCTTCTTGAATATAAGCGTAGGCAACGGTATGGAGTTTCTGCTCCACATGAGGTAAGTGAAGAATCCCCTCTAACTATATATGAGAAGTATTACAAACACACACCACCTAGTTTGGAACAAAGATTGAGAGTTACGGAATGCCAAAGATTATTTTGTCAAGATGATCGGTCTTGTAGTGACTCTGTTTTGCACGGAACATATAGATGACCCTGTGGATGATTGTGTAGATGATTTTCCTAATTCCATAGATGAATATATCTCGCAAGATCATTCACCCGACTTAGAGGTTGTTTCTAAACCCTTAGACTTCCAAAAGTAACCTAATTTAGGGTTAGAATTGTGTGCTTCTACAATTTTGTTGGATCACTTTGCATCCAAATACCTAGAGGACTTACTTGTTCCTGATACCGTACATGAACCAATTGATATTTCTCTAGTCCAAAGAGTATCCCCATATTATGTTCTTTATGTACTTCCCTGCGAAGTAAAAATTAGGTTTGGGGGTTATCATTTGTTTTTGATAGTTTCAGTGTCTCCGTGTTGTCATGGTATAAGTGTGAAACTGTCATTTGTAAAAATTGTATTTTGGGTTGATCCTCAAGTTTTCAGGTTGTTAATTTATGGTGATCCTTTTTGTACATTCCAGTAGGTATGTTTATTTTCTTGCTTTATTTTTATTTGTTTATTTTTGCGTTTTATGAAGCTCCCATCTTAATTTCTACGTTGGATGATTCAATTACATTGAGGACAATGTAATTTTTAAGTGTGGGGGAGTGGTTAACCTTTTCGATTTTTTCTTAGGTTTTCGCTTTCGTTATTTAAAAAAAAAAAAAAAAAAAAAATGATGTGATCAGCTGTTTAGCGGGTCTTTCTGTCTAGCTGTTTAGCAGACATCTCTATCCACTGTTTAGTGGATTCGTCTCGCTGTTTAGCCGACATCTCTATCCACTGTTTAGTGGATTCGAAAAAAAAAATAAAAAAAAATGATGTGATCAGCTGTTTAGCGGGTCTTTCTGTCTAGCTGTTTAGCAGACATCTCTATCCACTGTTTAGTGGATTCGTCTCGCTGTTTAGCCGATATCTCTATCCACTGTTTAGTGGATTCGTCTCGCTATTTAGCAGAAATCTCTCGGTCTTGCTGTTTCGCAGACAACACTCTTCATATCCAGCTGTGTAGCGGATATATTCTGTGTTTTGCTCGAGGACTAGCAAAATATAAGTGTGGGGGTGTTGATAAGCACGTATGTGCTGCATTCTATACCCATATTTATATTAGTTAGGACTCAATATTTTGACTAATAACATTATTTTAGTGCTTTTGTAGAAAGTACAAGCGAATTCAGTCATCCAAAAATAATCGGCTAAAATTACAAGCTATAGGCGTTTGCGGAAAAAAAAAATGACCAAGTGATACCACAGCACCAAAGAGATTTGTTTTGGCAGCCTCTTCATTCTCTATGCTGGCATCAATTAATTAACTCATGGCCAGATTCGGAGATATTGATTCCATGCAACAAAGCAATGTTTCTCTAAGTTTAAGCACGTGTGTCATCAGCAGCTAAAGAAAAGTGGGAGACGTGTCTGACTCCAACTCTCACAACACTCCCATTTCCTATACAAAACAGAAGTTCAGGAAGAAGCTGTGGCCATTGAATTGGCTTAATCTGTAGGGGTTACTGTTAATGGAGATGGTCAAGGAGGTGCGGCTTAGAGTCAGTGAAGATATGGTGGCTTGTGAACTGAATCTTGTGCGGAAACTTCAGATTCAAGACGACTTGATGCCATGGTCGTGAGCGCAAGGAGAGATGTAGATCTGCCGGGCAGAGATGCAATAACAATAACAATGAGATGTAGGAGTTCGAGTATGGATTGGCTGAGGTAGCATGGCTGAAATAATAGAAAGTACAGTCGATGGGCTGATTAGCTGAGACTTGTTGTTGCAGTCAGTGAAGACGAATCTGCGCAGTCGATGATGAGAAAAAGAAATGCATGGAATAAGATGGGAAATTGAGTCGCATCTCTATGGTTAGATGACTTGATGGACTGTCCGTTGGATGTCTTCATGAGATTCGAAAGTCTCGATTGCACCAGCAACAAATGGAGGTTTGGTTCGAAACAAGGGGCTAGATGTTTAACTGTCGCAATGATACAAATGGTGAAGAAGATAAATGGTCTTTGTGATGTTGCAGACGTACAAAGAGCTGGGTTGCTGCCAATATTGATTACTGCTATCGGCTGTGCTGATGAAGATGAGTCGTAGTCTGCAGTTTGGTTCGAAGGAGAGGAAGGTGTTGTGATCGGTACTGGAGAGAGTCAGGGCCTGTGGGTTGCGAAATTGAGTTCGAGCTGGTGTTTACATTGCAAGAGGCATCAGAAGATATATAAGGGAACATGTGTTTGAATGATTTTACTTTGATCCGGTGGGTCGAGTATTTACTCGAGCTTTGTGCAATTAGTGAGACGAGAATATGAATTTTTCTTTGGTCGGATTTTGGAAGGAACTGAACGATCGGTTGGAATTTGTGAAAGAGGAGACGAATATGAGAAGGTGATATGCCAGCGCAAATGGAGAAACCAATTGGCAGCACTAAAGTTGAAGATTTCAGTGATGTATCTAGTTCCTTAAAGCAACAACGAACAGAGCTGTTGTGACCGGTGAATAAAGGAGAAAGGTGTTAGAAAGATGGGTTTTGTTTGCAGTCTGACTGTGACTTCGAGAACAACTAATGCTGCTGTTTGTTTTGGCTTTGAACTCGATTTGTGCTGGTGACTTGAAACAGTCATAAAATGAGATAAAAATCCAGTGGAGACAGAACTACATTTCAGAAACTACTAGTTGTATGCAGATGCTGGTTTCGGCCTGACATGAAATCTCAGTACATGGAAAAGAAGAGCTGGTGGATATGATTGAGCTGTTGCGATTTGTCAAGGTGGAGATTTAATTAGAAGCACATAAGATGGAGTTGTGTTGTGATTCGTAACTGGGAGTTGTGCTTAGACGGTGGTGATGTACGTTCTTGATGCTGTATGGGTGATGTTTCAAACGTGCAAGAAGATGGGGTTTCAGTCCGACACAAAGGTGAACTGGTGGTGTTGGTTATGGGTATGAAAAGAGGGAGTTGAGATATTTTTCAGAATGGGTTCCATCCATTGAAGGCAATGTTGGACGTAAGTTGGTGTCTCGATGGCAGCAGACAGACTTGGAGTTCGATGGGGTATCTGTCCGAGTGAAGCTGTCGTTGTATTCAAGGTTTGGAGTGTTTAAACGGCGGAACTGAAATTCAGGGAGAATGGAATGGAGTTGGCAGCGAGCAAATATTGGAGATTGAACTGAATGTAGATGATGTTCTCTGCAGCAACGAAATTGGGTTCAGTTGGAGTTCTGCGCGGTGGTGGCCGAGAGAGGACCGAGAGAACGGAAAGTGATGCTTTGTTGGACTTTGAAACGAGCATGGCGATGTTAGCTGATTGAAGGAATGGTGACGCGGCGATGACTTTGGGAGCTGGTGGTTCGCCGGGCTTTGGTAATCCTGATTTTTGAAGGTGGTCTGGCAATGGTAGTTGTATCGATAGAGAATGGAAACGGATTTTGTTGCTGCTGAGTGCAAGAATAGAAGTGGGTTGGACTTTGGTGGACTGGGCTTTCTAGCATTTCAGCTAGGTTTTAATTAGAATCATGGCAACAACTATTTAGAGGAGAAAGAACGGAGTCAGAAGGAGGAGGCCGACGGCCAGAGAGGGGATTGGGGGCGCTGAGATTTCTTTGGAAGTTGGTGACAGAAACTTGAGAAGAAAAGGAGGCGGCCGCATCGGTGTTTTGGAGCATAAGAAAAAGCGGCGACGAAGAAGATTTTGGTTTGGTCGTTTTTCTTTTGATTATTATTTTTATGGGTTTTAAGAAATCCATTTCTATGTATTGCTAGATTACATAACTAGGGTTTTTATGGATTGAAACCACTTGGGGTATTTGGCTAATTTGAATTGATTATTTAGCATTAGACCATTATGATTTGAATTAATTAATTTTTGGATAATGTTTATTGATTGATCGAAAATATAAGTTGTTGCTTCACCGGTTTTGAAAACCTTTGTGCATGATTGATAGTTTTACAAATATATTTGTCCTATTATTTGATGATCCATGCTTCGCTAAAAACTTTGATGGGTTATGCTTAGAAAAGCCATATAGAATTTGTGAACCTATATTTAGTTTCGTATAACTTTCTCGCTGATGCGATTTGATGGTTCATGCTTGGATTTAGTCTTTTGATGTGCCATGCTTAAGGTATACCAGTGATATTTGCGACTCTAATATATATAATAGGTGATGTCAATAGAACGAACAATAAACACATATTCATAATTATGTTTCATTTCAGTAGTTGCAAAGAAATAGTGGTGGATACCAATAAAACCCTGGTTACCGACTCTTCCATTGGATTCATTCTAGTAGTTTAGTTTATTTTCTTTTTTTCTATCATTCCAAAAATCCAAAAACATTATTGTTGATTAAGTGATTGAGAATATTGATTATTGGTATTTCCACCGCTCCTTGTGGGTTCGACCCATACTTGCCTCTGTCTACTAGTTAGACACCGTGCGATTGCGGTTATTACATATAGGTATCTCCGGATCCTATCATTCGTCCCTATCTACGTCAGCAAAATATACAACACCTCACTTTGAACTGTTTTCGAAAAGGTTTACAAGCGAAATACAAAAGGACAAACTCTGACGAACAAGAAGAGTCCAACCAAGTACAATTTCTCCTAATTTTTCTCGCTGAACTCAACAAATTAGGTGGTTTTAACTAGTAGCACAGTTTTTGAAAAAATGCTTGATACATCGCCAAAAGACTCTCACTGTGCATTAATCACTATTTGTCCTAACATTCCTTGTACTAGAAATCATTAACTGCCCGTATAGCCGACCGAAAAGTTTCTTTTTAGCCAAGTTTCAAATTGATGACCTCTCCTTCTTTCGTTCTGTCGATGTTACCACCGATTTGAGTTGCCGGAGGGAGGTCTTCTTTTCTATTCTCTGCCTCGGAATTCCTTGAGGATCGTTTTACCTTAGGATTCTTTCGGGCCTTCTGTTTTTAACTACTATTTGTGAGGCTCTTAATATAGGATCAAAACGAGATTGTCACCGAGGTGCTCCTTAGACCCTTTCTAGCTATAGTTTTGTAACCCTAACTCAATGTTTTTGAGCCGATTCACCGGTGTTAACGCTATTTTTGAAAATTTAACAAACCCCACAACTTTGAGATGAAAAAGCGGCCAGCGAGATGAAGTTTCATTTCAGATACTACCAAACATCAAAGATGTTATCTTGGGAGCTTTTAAATCTTTCTAACAACTCGACTTGGCGAACGAAAAGAAAAGGAAGAGAATAATGCCGTTAATCAAATCTAAAAGCCGAGATCAAAAGAAATCTTGTCGATAAACATTTCGGGAGTTTTAAACGTAAAGAGTTCATTTTTGTGAAGGAAAAACAACAATTCATAAGTTTCATCCACTAACCTGTCTAACCAAAAAAATATTTTCCTTTAGATTCAACTAACACACAAGGTGATTTAGGAGCTTCGGATTTCTCTCTTTTGGTGACCGATTTCAAGGTATCCGAAGATGTTATACGGTCTCCTTAGTCGGTGCCAGAATATAGATGTAGAAAATCCTACTTCTACATCCAATGGATCTCAAACACTCATAGCATAAGAAAGAAAGTAAGAGATGAACACAAACACAAGATGTACGTGGTTCGGTATGATTACCTACGTCCACGGGGGTGAAAGGATGATCTTATTACTCGATTCAAAGTTACAAGTGATGATTCTTACACACAAGCTCACTATTCTCTCACAAGGATGCTACTGCTCTTCTCCCTCTCTCTCTCTCTCTATCACCCTCCCCTTAACTCTCTACAAAGCTCTCTATTTATAGGCTTATATGACGATATATCCAAGTTACAGTGTGAGTCATGGTGTATCTTCATTGATGTTCTTCTCGGGTAGTGAGTGGCATTCCTCTCGAGATGTTGACCCGATCTTGGTGAAGATGGCTCCCGATGTTTTTCTACCCGATGTTGGTTATTTAGTAAAGTGTGATCGATGCCGCCCTCAATCCTGGCCTGATGTTATTATCCCCGAGTCCTACTTTGACCAGATTCTTCTTATCTTCCCAACTGCTTTGTCAGAGCATTTATTACCCTAGCGTCCGACAGACGTCTCTTCCATCACATCCGAGCTTTACCTTTACACGTGCTAGCTTTATGGGCTCTTTTGGTGTCTCTTTCCTCGTGCCAGGCTTGAAGAAGATGATTCGGTGCCTCGCACCTTCCCTACCATTGGTACAACATTGCCTAGGATTGCTCCACCTGGATCTGTGGATTATTTACACCTACACAGTCATTCTTCATACTCTTCCCAATTTTAGACCACAACAAACTCCAATTTCAGTTCAAACAAATAATTCCATGAGTTGCAGTCACGGCTAAGATCTGTAATACAACTACCACTGTCGACAATGGTTGCAACCCATTAATGCCATTAGTTCGAGCATCCAAAACCATCACGAATCTGTTGTTAACAATCAGCCAACACCATCTCTTTGCAGTTGTTGATTAATTCTCAATCGAGACCAACCAGTTGAACCCACTGCAGATATTAGGGAACAATAACCACTGTAACCATGTTCCATTCGATTCCAAAATCAGTACAACCACCATTAAATCCGTGCAATTCGTACCCCAAAGCTCAATTGAACCCATTGATGTTGTTATTCGAGATCTAATTTTTCTTCCATTCATTTTCAATTAAGTTCCAACTTCTGATTCTTCAAACAGAGCCACAACAAACCCATCATTTCTGGTCAGACAGAGACACTCAATCACCAACTCATTACCATTCTTCATAAGACAACAAACCCAGTTATTATTTCACCTGAGAACTTGAATTTCTTTCATCTATTTCTATTTCAGATTCGAATCAAACCCTAAAATCAAATCGATTTATTGAGTAACCCTAACTTCAATTTTGTTCGGTTAATTTTGGAGAAGAAGGGGAAGATATCATTTTTGGGGAAGAAGGGGGGAGATATAATTTTAGACACGGGGCTACAAAAAAAAAGTTATCATTTTTGGGGCCCCTAATAGAGAATACATAATTATTCAAGGTATGCATAAAAAATAAACCAAGTCAAATAGTTAGACACGTCATCACATAACTAGTCAACGTGTGGTCCAAGTACCAAACACAAAGTGGACAAATGTTAGACCAAACACAAAATTTGGACAAAACCGAGTACCCTTGAATAAATCTCTAAAAACAATATATAGACATAATTAATCACATTATAACCTAAGGTTGTGACTCAAGTGTAAAGTCTTAAGTGTTATATGAAAATGATAAAACATATGGTTCAATCGGCTAGTCTTGGCAATCCGTCCATGAACAATGTTTTTATACACGGTTCAGTTACGATTCATCCTAACCAGAGTGTACATAATGTTATGTTAATCTCATTTCAAAGATTCATCTAACGGTGGATATTGTTTGCTTGGTTCCAAAGCTATCTTAGCTTAAACCTAAAGCAACATATACTCTGAAAGTCTATATAAGGGAGAACCTCAAGCAACTGGGATTTTTGAATCTCAGACACTATTTTTTGTGTCTCCTAGTTGTAAACTAGAGTCGTCCTCTCCCTAAAACCCTTTTAGGGTTTAGCGACTAAAAAGACTTCACCTAAGGATTCGTGAAGCCAGGTCCAACTATCTTTTATTTTGATAGTTCGTTTATCCTGATCTTGTTTGATTGTTGAGCTTCTCACTCGAACAAGATAGATAGAAATCGCAAAGTTCTCTTCGCTCAGACTTTGTGATTCCACAGGTTTAATACTTGTATGGTGAATAATAATCTAGGCTGCTTTTCGAGAAGTATAAGTCCGGATTTTGAGGTTAGCTAGACTTTGTTTACTGCTATCGATTTCCAGTCTCAACCTGATCTATCAATCATGATCTATCGATCAGAAAGGAAATCACATATAGGCTTATTTCTGGGAGGCAGATTGGTTTAAAGTCTTCAACTAAGTTGAAGCAACTTTTAGGCTGCAAAGGACGTCAGCTAAGGGAATCATTTGCGCAGAGTCCTGCTGGGATTCAAGAGGCGTAAGGAGCGCGATTGTAACTGAATTGTTGTGAGGGTTTAATTTAGTCTCAATTACATTTCAGGCCGAAGTTAATTAGTAGTAGGCTAGTGTCTGTAGCAGTTGAATACAGTTTGGTGTTCAAGTCTGGACTAGGTCCCGGGGTTTTTCTGCATTTGCGGTTTCCTCGTTAACAAAATTTCTGGTGTCTGTGTTATTTCTTTTCAGCATTATATTGTTTATCTTTATAATTGAAATATCACAGGTTGTACGTAAATCAATCAAAGTAGATACATCCATCCTTGTTTGTTGGATACGACTTGATTGATTTTTGAGATCGTCCAAGTACTCTCACACATAGTCAAGTTCACGTATTTGGTTCTGTGAACTTTCTGATTGTGAGAGAAAGACATATAATCTCTTCGTATAATTCCTTGATTGAGATTCATTAAGTTGAACTCTCGGAATTGTATTCGAGTTTAGCCCATACTGGTTGCCTAAGAAAAAGTTGGTGGTGTATTTTGGTACTCCCACGTTTTCACTTAACCAGGATCTCGCCGAGATTCTCAGTTCCTTAATCTTCGCGATCCGAGATATCTTTGAAAAACTCGTCCAAGACAGCCGGGATTAAAGCGAGACGACCGAGATTAGAGCGAGATGACCAAGATTAAAGCAAGACAAGTTAGGGAGACTTATTTTACTGACGAGAAGGTTGAAATGTTTGTAGCATATGTGGAATTTAATGAAACCCAGGAAAAGAAATCATGAGTTGAAGGTAATTGAACTTAAAAATTTGTAGTAGAAATGGATGGAGATCGATAATGAGGAATAAATCTGGACGTGTTATATATGTATATTGTAAATGTTTGAACTCCCATTACAATTTGGTATGTTTAATCAAACTAAAGCGAGTAACTTGGCACAAAAACAAGACACTAACAGGGGAGGTAAAATCGCTAAATTGTTAAATTGTTAATTTCCTATGCCACAAGTGGCAGCTAAATTTGGCAATTTGCCAAATATGGCTAGACTCCATCATAAGAGGCGTGCTCGTCTGGATGCATTTGTAACCACCTCTGAACTCGAACGCATTTTTAAGTAGCATCTCATACAGGGGCAGTTTTATTAAGTTTGTTACCTCCAGACACTGTTAATAAGTTTGTTTCTTCAAACGGTATCATTACAAACGTGCATTCTAAACTTGGTTATTATTTGAGTAAATAGGCGCGAGTATTACATGTGTTTGGATTACGGAAAATTGGTCATTTGTCCAAATATTTTTAAAACCTGGTTCAAATGGACGAGTAAAAATTAGTATGGGTGAAATGGACAAAAAATAAATAGCAAGGATGAAACTGGATTAATCCTGACTTAAACTTAAAAAATAGCAAGGATGAAACTGGATGCATCCTGATGTAAATTAAAAAAAGAAAAAGTATTTAAAAATGGGTAGGATGAAACTGTTTACATCCTTACTATTTTTGTATTTTTGTCCATTTAATCAATATCAAAATCTAGATGTCTTTTTTACCCAGAATTTGTTAATTTTGGTCTTTTTAATCAATTTTGTGTTTGGATTATAAACGGTGTTAGATAACATGTTTACCACGCCTATATACGAACGGGGTTATA
Source organism: Papaver armeniacum (assembly GCA_023531295.1). Lineage (NCBI taxonomy): Eukaryota > Viridiplantae > Streptophyta > Magnoliopsida > Ranunculales > Papaveraceae > Papaver > Papaver armeniacum. Next base: position 34,972 of record JAJJWW010000169.1, read on the forward strand.
ATTGTATAGGCAGTTTTATAACCAACATTTCTCCTGAAGCGAATTTAATATTATTTTCTAATTTTCAGACGCATCCGTTAATAACTTTTGATTTTAGACATCCCTCCCCTGCTACGCCTAAAACGAAAAAAGTAAAAATGAAAAAAAAAAAAAAAATGTTTACCAATTTGGCAACTGCAGTTACTTTAAAGTGTGCAAAATATGCCATAGGAATATAATTTGGAAACCAATACTCGGAGAATTACTCTAAGATTTCACCGAGTATCTCCCTACAAAAAAACTGTCGGGATGCTTGGTCAAGAGATCTAGATTAACTACATAGATACATATTAATAAATAAAAATACTGGTACTTTGAAACCCTTTCAACTTACCGATTAATTGGGTTAAATCTTTCAAAAACGATTAACATATAGGCAAAAGCCCTGAAAATTTCACAAGCACATGATTGTATCGGTTCGGTTCCTTTGGAATAAACTGAAGGGAAATGAGGGTGTGTCTAGCACAGCCCATTTAGAAACCCAAAGGAAAATGAAAAGAAAAAAAGTTAGCACATATGCCAAGATTTATGATAAGTCAGATCAGTGATTATGCAACTGACATCCGCACTGGTTAGGCGAGTATGCTAAGTGGGAGACACTCTTTTTCCCCTAGGATCAGTGCAATAAAAACCCCTCGAAATCACATAGAGTGAGAGAGAAAGAGCGAGAATGAAGATCCCCCACCCATCCATCCCCAGTAGAGTACTAGACCACTCAAGTGATAGAAGGACGGCTAGAGCCGTAGAGGGATCTTCCCTTAAAAATCTTACAACCCTTAAATCTGATATGTCATGTCAAACAGTTTCTTACATTATTAGTTCTTGTAATGCCCTACAAGAACCCTAGGTTCAATTCTTTTTCAAACCTTGTGAATTGATACCAAAAACCGAGCTTAGATTGGATAGTTTTGTTTTCCATTTTGATGCCTCAAGGCCAATTATGAGGATACATTTTATCGTTTTAAGTTGAGAATTTGGGAAAACTCGCAAGTTAATCATATTCGATAGGGAATTTTGATAAAATACACCTTGTAAGGATTAGTATTTCCTAAAATACACCCGTTATTTTGATAATTGCTAAAATACACCCTCCATCCAAAATTCTGTTAAGGCTCACATCACCCGATCTAATCGTCCATCAACAATTTTCAATGAACGGGTAAGATATCATTCTAGCTACGAAATTACATATTTACCCTTAATATGATAAAATGGTTGTCCAGATTTCATTTATTCTCTCTCTCTTCTTCCTAGCCTGCTTCACCACCATCATCATCTATGTCTACAACCACCACCCCTGCTCTAACACCATGACCACCACCCTTAATATGACAAAATGGTTGTCCAAGATTTCATACTATTGATTGAGATTATTAATATTAATCGGGTTTAAGTTTGATTTTGATAAAATAGTTGGCTGCAACATTTTTGACGGTGATTTTTATATCCATCAGGGTTAATTGCATCGGTGATTTTAGGGATGAACTATAGATCAAATTGAGTCTCTTAAATTGGAGATTGCGAAATTGAATTGGGTAGGTGAGATTAAGGTTTTATATATGGCTCATTTTGTATGTGGGGTTGTGAAAGACGCTTGGAATATAGTTTAAGAGAAGTTTCTTTGTGATACGAGATTTGAGAAAGTCGGTGACTATTGCGGTGGTGGTAGAACTTAGAAGTGAGTCTTGAAGACCCTTGTGTGGTTGCAGGTGATTTTAATGGCAAACAAGGAAGAACTTCGTGTGAGTTTCCATTGGAATTATCAACAGAAATCAACGGAAAACAATTGTGGTTGTAGCTGATTCTGACGGTGAATAATTACGTCGAGTAAGAACAGCAAGGATGTGAAGGAAAATGGTTCTGAAATGGGTGGTCATTACCCTTCATATTGTGATTTTGATGCCGATTCAAGTCAGGGTGTTTTTAGTCATTTGTAACTCGGTTCAACTCGGAACGAGTTGATATTTTCTGCAGATTGCCGTTTTATTGTAAAAACGGATGGAAAAGGAACTGGTATTATAGCAATTATCAAAATAACGGGTGTAATTTAGGAAATACAAATCCACAAGGTGTATTTTATCAAAATCCCCATAATGAAATGTGAGTACTGAATTCAGGGGGTACAATTCGAGCTGAAAACTTGTCTAATTCATTTAAGATCTCTGTGGTCCATAGCCATACCATACTGGAAAGAAGGGAAAAAAAAAATTACATTCACCATTCTGTTCTGTATTTCTCAGTAAAAGATCTGAATATTTGAGTTCCTATGCTAATTGTAGGATGTAGAGTTTTGAGTAGCATACCATAGTAGGAACAACTGCAGTATACTCTAAAAGCTTATCGAGAGACTGTTTTCCCCTCGACAGTATCAAGTAGCTGCTGATGAATTTATTGTGAAAACTCAAAGCATAGCAACATAAGCGTCCAACCAACCAATGCACCATGAATGGCCGGTTGCTTTTCCCAAGCACTAGCAAAGCCTTCTAAAAAACAGCTGTGCTAGAAACTCAAGAATCACATTCCAAAATTACGCATGGATCATTTGGAAGGAAGACCAAATGCTGAACCCATGACTCCATGCAGAAAGAACCAGAAATCTCCCTGTGCATACACACTCACATAGTACAAGTTTTCCATTTCAACATTCACGGGTAAAAAAAAGAGAAGAAAAGAAAGAATGTAAGGCTGTAGATTAATTTTATGGTTTGTCTTTATCATATGATGATTGTCATGATGATCAAGAATGGTACTGTTAAATAGTTATCATGACAGATAAACAGTTTTTAACATGAGAATCATTCTTGATACTTCTTATCTCTATCTTTTTCTTAGCTGTGATATGGAAACTAGTAAACTAGCGGGGCAAAAAAAAAAAAACCCATCAGTGAAGGGAAGAAGGCCAAAATAAAAGCAATAAAAAACCTAGTTAGGGTTTTTGGGGGGTAAAGGGGCGGTTTTGTACTTTAGCCTTTAGAAATAAAAGGCTAGAGATGGAGGGTTAAGTTAAATACGAGTGTGTCCCACGTAAGTAAGACTCAGTCCGATGGGACGTAACATAAACTTAGCTGACAATTTCACTGATCAAAAAAGACTAGGGGGGGTGAGGTAGGGAGCAGCGAGGTGTTTTGATATGTCAATATCTAACCCGTCTCCTTATGCCGCGAAACCCGGACTACAGTCCTTTCCTCTCTTTTACTTTTCTTCCCCCACCCACTTTTCTTCATCTTTAAAATCTTGGTCCATTTCTGCTTTCTTCATCTTCATCATATTTATCCGCTTCTCATCTCAGACGCTTGCTTCAAAAAAATAAAAAAAAATAAAAAAAAAAAATAATCTCAGCCGCTCCCTAACGGACCTACACTCTTGTACTACCATCAGATATACAGCTACCCACTCTCATTACTACAATCAACTTATTTACACATTGCTCGGGTACGTAATCCGGTGTTGGAGACGTGTCCGATATTAAACGGTGCGAGGTCAGAGGTCAGAATCAAACGGACATTGCTTGGGTTCAGATGACGTTAGATTCTGACGGAGGGAATCACCGTGACCGAACTATTGATTCTTTCTTCTTTTGCACACTCCATCAATACTGTCACATCGTTTTGCCGATATAGGAAAATACGGGAATGGTAACTGTTTTTTCTTCATTTTTCTTGAACAAAATAGTATGAGAAAACTGCGAGTCACACAGTTAGATTAGATTATTAAACTACGGTAATGTCGCCTATCGTTATCATGCACCATTCCCGTTGACTAACCGTTTTATTCGAAAGCTGTAATTATTTTATTTTAATAATATTACTACAAGTCATTTTTCTGTTAAAGAAGATTCGCAGAATTACCCATAATTTTCGATCGATCGTAAAAACGCAGAAAAGATGCACACTTTAAGCGCTGAAATCGAGCTTCAATTCTAACTCCTAAAACTCTTAATTTCTTCTCCCCGCCCACTGTCCAAAATGCCCAGTTTCTCTTTCTTTCTTTTGCAGAGGAGAGGGAGCTCTGCAACACTCTCTGCTAAGTTTTTTCTTCTTCCCTATCTTACTTTCTCGCTTAAAAATCTGCTAAAAATTAAAGTGGGCATGGACAAAGCTTACGATATCACATTCTCTTAACAACGTCAGCAAAAGCAGGAACACCCACCCTTTGAACCTCAAGAGCAGAGCTATAGACTAGAAAGAGAGAGAGAAAGAGAGGGGGACACCGGGGGAGAATTGTGACCTGTGAAGTCCTGTTTTTATTTTTTCACCCCTTCGCGTGCCCTCCTTTTCCGCCCCTGTCAGGCCTCCTCTTAAATAAGGGACAAAAGAAAAAAAAACCTCCAGCTCTCTTCTTCTTCTCTCTCTATATCATTCACTTCAATTTACTTCTGTCTATCTCTTTCTATAGCCTGGGATTTTCTCTCTTTGCTGGGTTTCAAAACTGCAACTAATTTTGATTCTGTTTTTTCTTTCTTCTTCTTCTTCTTCTTTGTGCAAACCATAATTCAACAATGAAGATTCATCCAAGTAAAAACTTCCTCTGGTGCAGTTAATGTAAGTAATTTCTTGTACCCTAGTAGTAGTAGTAGGAAGTAAATGTTTCTTTTGTTGAAAACAGTACTAGTACTTTGTGTTTCTGGTCTTTGGTGAAGAAATAATAAGACCATTTTAAGCTCTAGTGTAAACTGAGTTTCTCCTCCTCTGAATGTTTGTTGAAGTTTTCTGATCATCAACAGTGCTAATACCAACTCAGTAATGTTATGTTGCGTTGGTTTTGTTGTTATGTTTCTTCATAAGTTTTTGCTGTATTCATGGAGTTTCTTTTTTATAAAATGTTTTAGATAATGAAACACACTGCAAACATGATGATATGAACAAAACTTCTCTGAATATTTACAAAGTTGATAATGATAACTTTATATTAAACTTACTTCATCTAGAAAAATAGGTAACTTCTGTGTATGTAACTTCAAAATTGACAGTATCCATGACTGATAATAGTGTTTCTCAACTAGACTGTCTTATTCAAGCAGTGGTCCATAGTGTTGTTGGATCATTGTCCTCGAGATACGTGTAGTGTAACTGGAAATCACATGAGTGGATATGCACATTTTGGTTCTCAATATAGAGTGTTCTTCAATGCCTTGTGAGTTGTATCATATTATTCTTTCTATATTAAAATTAAAAGAAATTTTCTAAGTTTTTTACCCTCTGGGATTTTCTAGCATCTGAACTATTACTGCAAGAGTCAACATCAGTGTTACTCAGTTAAGTTTCCTACTTGTTGTTTGGTTATTTTAGGGTTTCTATTTATGGACTTAGATCCCCCTGAACTCTAGAATATCTGTGCCTCATCATTTTTATTTTGTGTTCCCCTTGCACATTTCTTTGGTTTCTTGAAAAAGAAAAATTTCGATTGTGTTCTATTGGATTGGGCTAATGTGGTTGGTTTCTGCTTTTTCGGTTATATATGAGATTATTTTCTTCATATGACTGGGAAACTGACTGTTCCGTTGCTTCCATATTTTGAAACAACAAATATCCATTTCTGGTATATTAAACCCCAAGTGTAAAATCCAAAGCTAAATTATTGTGTATGCTATTAGGTACGTTATGAAGAATTCGAGCCAATGGGTTATCAAATTTACTGCTGGAAATGAAGGAGAGGCAGCGTTGGAGAGCTGAAGAAGATTCCCTTTTACGTGCTTATGTGAAGCAATATGGCCCAAGGGAGTGGAACCTTGTGTCCCAGCGTATGAACACACCTCTTGACAGAGACGCGAAATCCTGTTTGGAGAGGTGGAAGAATTACCTCAAGCCAGGTATTAAGAAAGGATCTTTAACAGAGGAAGAACAACGTCTTGTAATCCGTCTTCAAGCTAAACACGGCAACAAGTGGAAGAAAATTGCAGCTGAAGTCCCAGGTCGAACTGCCAAGAGATTAGGGAAGTGGTGGGAAGTGTTTAAGGAGAAGCAGCAAAGGGAACAGAAGGAAAATTCAAAAGTACTGACCCCATTGACAGAAGGCAAATACGACAGAATCCTTGAAACATTCGCGGAGAAGTTGGTGAGAGAGCGTGCAACTCCATCTCCAACTCCAACTCCTTCATTCTTCATGGCAACCTCCAATGCTGGTTTCCTTCATCCTGATGTAGCTACAGCAGCACCACCACCACCACAACCAACTCTGCTTCCGCCTTGGTTATCAAATTCGAATGGCCCCCTAACAACATCCTCTTCTCCTTCAGTAACTTTAAGCCTCTCACCCTCAACAAGTGCTCCATCTCCTAACATTCCATGGCTACAACCTGAAAGAACCGGAACTGACAATAGTAGTAATAATAACAATTCCTCCCTTATGTTAAGCAATTTGTCACCACATGGTTCACTTTCTACAAACGGAGAGCGGCTTATAGTCACAGAACTTTCCGACTGCTGCAGAGAGTTGGAAGAAGGACACCGAGCTTGGGCAGCACATAAGAAGGAAGCAACTTGGAGACTTAAAAGGGTAGAACTTCAGCTAGAGTCCGAGAAGGCATGTCGAAAAAAGAGAGAAAATGGAGGAAATCGAGATGAAAGTGAGAGCACTTAGAGAAGAACAGAAGGTGTCACTAGAGAGGATCGAAGCAGAATATCGTGAACAACTAGCTGGTTTAAGGAGGGATGCAGATGCAAAGGAACAGAAGTTAGCTGATCAATGGGCGGCTAAGCACGTTCGCTTAATGAAATTTGTAGAGCAGATTGGCCGACAGAGGCCCTCCATTGAATCCAATTGCAGGTGAGCAGGAGAACCTAGGTTGTTCAAAATTGTCGGGGATAAATTCTTACCCAGATCCCACTGACATAACTTAGTTTCCAGATATATTAAGGGTAGATGATATGTGCATTCTTTCGGATCGGCTCTGATGTAGTTGATAAAGACCTCTCTTATGTTTTCCGCTCTATCTAGTAGAATTTGCATATGCAGCAAGGGTTTGCATTTCAGTCCATTTTCCAACTGGTGATTTCATGTTTAGCTGAGAGCTGAAAATAATTTTCACATTGGCAGTAATAGTTCTGTATGCAAACTGCAAACCAGTGTTTGGATATAGGATGAACACAATATATCTATTACTAAAAATCACAGTACATGAATAAACCAAGGATGAAAAAAAATGAACAAATAAAAAAATGAAGGGCAAGGACCGCAAGGTAGGGATAGGCAGTACTGCCTCAACCTTGAGACATTATTTGCACCACTCATCTTTGTTTGATTTCTTTCCTTCCTTCAATTATGACTCGACTGGGTTGTCTGCCTTTGCTTCCAGTAGGATGTGAGTGGTGCCATTCTTCCAGAATCCTGAAGTTAAGCAACTAAATCAGATGCAACATGCTTATGTTATTATCCTGTTCTACTTTTTGCATACTTCTGCTCGACTCTGTTTCAATAAGTTTTTTTTTTTTTTTTTTTTTGATCTGATGTTGAACCATTCTACATTCTCCTTCCCATCAAAAATGCCAAAATTGCTTCTGATGCATTAGAGGTTGACGACGACATCCCCTTCTTCTCCACATTAGCCTTCCTTTTGGTGGAAGTCAAGGGTCTCCTTCTTCCTGTTTCCAGGAATTCTAGCACTTCATTTTCGATCTAAACTTCCTACGGCGTTTCCCTTCTTGAGCTGGTTCAACATAGTACTGCAAAGACATGGTTAAGTAACAATATACAGAAGAACTACATAAGCTAATCTAGAACTCTAATAACAAAAACTCCACAAAAAATTAAGTTCTATGTATACCTTGTCAAAATTACCAGCGGAAGCACCGTTTTTTCTTTCTTTTTGTTCAATTTCCCAGCCTTCGGGCAACCAGTCAAGTCGGGTTTGTGATTCTGATCTACGCATCCGCTTACACTTTGGGTAGGACTGTAACCCAATGCCAGAAGATTCTTCGACCCTTGTGGCAGGCACTAAGCCAACAGATTCCTGGTCGGTTCTTATCCTTGAATTGCTCCTGTGCCAGTTTTGCACGGTTTTTCTTTCTTGTTCATTCGGTGTTGACGGACCAATATGATTTTTATTAAAATTTGGACTATAATCTTCATTGAGATCAAAGTCGAACTCATGAAGAACTTGGTTTGGAATATTGCTATCGTAGTTTGCAGAAGGCACGGAATTAAAGGGACAATTAGAGCTGCTGCAAACTGGCTTCTCGGTTTGGCCAACCTCGTCCACCATCGTAACAGGTTTGTTTAGCAGTTTTGTTTTTCCTAAGCTGGGATGGTCCTTAACACCATACAAAGCATAATCTTCGTAAAAGATGTCGATTTATCTTTATCTAGTGCCCCATTTCCAAAAAGGAGCTCCTCTTCCACTCTCCACCCGTTTGGCATTGAATCGTACCGAACGGATGACATGAGTAGTTGAAGGTATGAGGGTCTTTGAACAGTATTGATCCAACAATTTTCAAACTGTTCTGTTTCTGTGATGGGCACCATTCTGTTCAAAGGCACAAATGAAGCTAAGAAACTAGACAGTAAAACATCTTAAACTAGTAAAATATTCTTTTATCGATCTTATACTGGTAAAAACAACAAAATATTCGATTAAGTAACAACAAAATAACATACATACCTGGTTGATCTTTCGTTACACACGGAGAATTACAAATAAGCAGAAACCAAGGGATAATTCGTCACTTGGTAAGTCTATATCTTTTCATATCCCTGTGTATTGCATTGTATAAGCTTGTGGTGGATAACAGGAATGAGCCGAGTGTGTATTGAAGAAAATTTTCTGTTTTTTTTTTTGTTCGGCAAATGTGTCAGTATAGAACTCAGTTGAAGCTCCATCCTTTATATAGAGAAGTGAAAATTTTGATTTCTTTCACTAGAAAATACGGGCTATGAATGTCTGCTATCCATGGAAAGTAAAAACTTATTGCGATAGATTTGGCAAAATAATTAGATTCATGCATGTATTAGTTGTAAAGATATTTGTTTTACTGTACTTAGCTGTGCAATTAAATATGCTTGACAACAAGCTTGGGCTTGGATGTACGACTATAAAATGTACCCCGTCCGGTGGTTAATAAGGGCAAATTTTATTGGGATCGACAAATGAGCAGATTTGCAAATTTCCACCCCACAGTCTGACTGCCAGACTAAGGAAATTTATGGAAAAAGGCTTAAATATAAGAGCGTCTGGAATTGAACCGACAGTCTTAACGTAAGACGATCGGTTCAATTAGTGACGATCTGTCAAACAGGGCCGACAAACAGTTGGCTATGGGAAGAGGATCGTTACAAATTGAGCCGACCGATCTCAGTTGAATCGTTAACGGCAAGGTCAATCTAACGGTTATCATTTCAGTTCTTATAAAGTCAATCATTTCAACTCCAAAACCACGCCTTCTTCACCAAAAGTCTCCTATAACTTCTCTTATATTTCTTGCTAATCTTATTATAATCAATACCAATGCCTCCCAGAGTTCGTGGTACGAAGTATTCTCAAGAAGAGAACTTAGCTATTTGTAGAGCTTATGTTTTAAGAACAAGAGAAAATCTATATGGTCATCAAAATATGGCGGTTGTTTTTAGCAGAATATTTTTGCAATGTTCATTTCAGAGACGAGAAACACGAGTAGGCGTGATGATAATTGGTTATCCCATCTCGTTGGAGTAAAATCAACTAATGGTAATGCAGTTTAACCTCGATAGAATGAACGGTGAAACTGAAGCTGGAATGATACAAAGAACTCTAGCGACATGACAATCAACTAATGGTAAACCTTTCACTCAGGAAGCTTGTTTCAACATTATTAGACAGCTTCACAGGTACAACCCCCTTCTCACTTGCCTTCGAATGCTCCACCACCAGGTCAATAAATGAGGACGTTAATTTAGTTTTAATTGAATGATAAATTAGTTTTAATCCAATATAATTTCTTTAATCTAATATAGTTTGCTTCAATCAAATGTAGTTTCCTTTGCTTTAAAAATAAGAAAGTTTTAACTAATTACGATCATAATGCTGCAAGTAAATTTATATCATTGGATGTCTGAAAGTAAATTTATGATAAAGTGATAAAAATACCCACAACAAGTGAGCATAACCCGGTATATTTAAGTATTTCATGTAAATGAAGCGTATTGTTAATTAGAACATCTACCCATAAAGTAAGCTTCCATCACCCTAAAATCTGTGCACATATCAAGTTTTTTTCTTTCTTTTGTGAAAAAGAAAATTCAAATTAAGAATGACTGCCACTAATGCAATGAGAAATTATGAAAAATTAAGCTAACAAGGCTAGCTCATACTTGTGACATTATTCCAGTTATAGGTAAGAGTAGATAGTGAAATACCTTCACACAAACTAGCTTTTAAAGCCCAATTATATAAGCTGCACTTACTGAGCCACGAATCCACGATCAACTTATATAAGGTGCACTTATGACCACGAATCCACGATCAACTGATTTAAGTGTCTATATTATTTAGATATAATCTATTATTCCTTCCTCTCATTCCAGGTAGCGAAAGGAAGTATACCCCAAACTTTCTTGATCATCTTCCTGCCTTTCATATTAGTCCATTACCGAATGGTCGACTTCACACAACTAGAGAAGGTCCAACTCTAACCAAAGCTATCACGAAAATTATTCCATATTATGCCCGTCTCTTTGCAATGTATAAATAGATGATCACTTGTATCTATAACTTCAGCAAAAAACAACAAACTGGATTCTGAATTTTACCCGCTTTTTGAAGAAAATCCAGGGTTGGCGCACCTTTATATGACATAAAGTATACACCAAGAAAGATACCTTTAAGGGAACTCTGGCATTCCAAATCTGTTTGTGAAGGAAAGAAGATACCCATCTATATCAAGAGTAGAATAACAATTGGCAACCGAAAAAACCATTACAGATTTAGACTGCCACATGTAAGGATTTGCAGATAAATGTGTCTCATTAATGACTTGAAGTAACCGGGACACTTTCCCCACTTCTTCCTCGTTAAGATTTCTTGTAAAATCTAATCCCAAAGCTCACAAGTCAAGATATGCCCAAAGAAACTGATGCCCATATTCGCTTTTCCGTCCAATGAAAAGCAAGGATTCCATCATCGTCCAACGTCTAACATGAGTGCTCAGAAAGTTTAGAACATCAAGCGGGAGATTTTAACTAAAACCTTCTTCACTAACTGTACCAAATATCAATATATTTCTTTACAAAGATTATCATTTAATAATAAAGATTCATGAATACGATTGTGGATTTTTTTTTTCCTGCAGACCTTCAAGACTAGCAAGATGTTTGGGGTTCTTTTCCCACGGGTAATTTGCCATCTACAGTAAGGGACTAGATTATAATTTGGGTACGATAGTCCCACAAGGTGAGTAAAGGCCTTGGAGTACCTTTTGTGCAACTATAATTTGGCATATCTGGAAGGAAGGCGAGGTGTGACAATTTATTTACCTAGCATTTTTAAGGGAGACTTGAAAAGAATTAGGGGCGACTAATAAAACAAAATAGAGTCACTCAAACCTAAAATGAACGCACCCCTTATCTTCAGATTTTCATAATAGCGAATCTACCTTTCACAATCGGTAGATAAGTTTACAATCAGAAGTTTAATACATTTATCAGAATCAATAAAAAGAAATAGATAAATTTATATTTAAGGGGTAGAAGGAGAAGTCAGAGAAAACTAGGTTTACCTAAAATCAATAACAAAAATGGATGAGTATGAAGAGGAAGGTGGGAAACATCATGAAAAATATCATGTTGAAGGTTCAATGACGATTGGATGCATTCATGGCCATTAACGTCACATAATCGGTAGGAATATAATACTTTATCTACCAAGAACGATCGGTAGATAAGTGATGTTCATTATATACCGATTGTGATAGTCGCCCCAAATCTAATTTTCACAAAACTAATGGAATTGATTTCTCTAACAAAAATAGATAAATTTAGATTTTAGGGTAGAAGGAGAAGTCAGAGAAAACTAGGTTTACCTAAAATCAATAACAAAAATGGATGAGTATGAAGAAGAAGGTGGGAAACATCATGAAGAATATCATGTTGAAGGTTCAATGACAATTAGAGAGACGATTGAATGCATTCATGGCCATTAACGTCACATAATCGGTAGGTAATATAATACTTTATCTACCAAGAATGATCGGTAGATAAGTGATGTTCATTATATACTGATTATGATAGTCGCCCTAAATCCAATTTTCACAAAACTAATGGAATTGATTTCTCTAACAAAAATAGATAAATTTAGATTTTAGGGTAGAAGGAGAAGTCAGATAAAACTAGGTTTACCTAAAATCAATAACAAAAATTGATGAGTATGAAGAAGAAGGTGGGAAACATCATAAAGAATATCATGTTGAAGGTTCAATGACGATTGAATGCATTCATGGCCATTAACGTCACATAATCGGTAGATAATATAATACTTTATCTACCAAGAACGATCGGTAGATAAGTGATGTTCATTATATACCGATTGTGATAGTCGCCCCAAATCTAATTTTCACAAAACTAATGAAACTGATTTCTCTAACAAAAATAGATAAATTTAGATTTTAGGGTAGAAAGAGAAGTCAGAGAAAACTAGGTTTACCTAAAATCAATAACAAAAATGGATGAGTATGAAGAAGAAGGTGGGAAACATCATGTTGAAGGTTCAATGACGATTAGAGAGACGATTGAATGCATTCATGGCCACTAACGTCGCATAATCGGTAGATAATATAATACTTTATCAACCAAGAACGATCGGTAGATAAGTGATGTTCATTATATACCGATTGTGATAGTCGCCCCAAATCTAATTTTCACAAAACTAATGGAATTGATTTCTCTATTTCCATAGTCGGTAGATAAGTGATGTTCATTATCTATCGATTGTGATAGTCGCCCCAAATATAAATTTTCAAAACTCATGGAATTTTGAATTTCTCTATTTTCATAATAGGTAGATAAGTCATGTTCATTGTCTGCCGATTGTAATAGTTGCCCCAAATATAAATTTTTCGAAACTAATGGAATTTCGCATTTTCCTATTTTCATAATCGGTTGATAAGTGATATTCATTATCTACCGATTGTGATAGTCGCCAGAAATCTAATTTTCCAAAGGTAATGGAATTTTGAATTTCTCTATTTTCAATTTTTTATAATCGCTAGATAAGTGATGTTCATTATCTACTGATTGTGCTTTATTTTTAGTACAGAAAAATTGAAAATTTTGAATCAAACATAATCGGTAGATAACTACAGATTATGGTAGATGTTCTTCATTTCTTAAGAACATCGACCATAATCAGTGGATAAAATCAACTTTATACCTACCACTATGTTTCTCCAACTGTAAATCCTAGAAAAAATTCCAATCAAATTTTATATTTCAAGCAATCAAATCCTAATTTTGGATCACAATTACTATCATTTATCCATTTTGTTTATTTGTTTAACTCAATTTTTTTTTATGTTATAAGTTTCATACTTAAAGTTAATGAATTTTGGGTTTTAATTTTAAACAATTAACCCTAAAATTTGTTTGATCAACGATCTTTGATTTCAACCAAAAGTATGCCGGGAAACCGAGGTTACGTTCATCTCGAACCGGCATGCTTCCATAGAAGTCAATTCCATGAAACATCCTACTTTAGATAACTTAGCTCGAATCCGTCTTTTACATCTTTAGTCAATACGATAATACTAGCACGAATATATAGTCAATACGATTAGGATGATCGGATAATACTAGTACGAATATATATAGTCAATACGATTAGGATGATCGGATAATACGATTAGGATGATTGGATAATATATTGTCAATAGATTAGGATGATCGGATAATACTAGCACGAATATATAGTCAATACGATAATAGACAATCACACACGACACAAAGATTACGTGGTTCACCTTTGTAGGCTATATCCACGGCCAAAACCACCCCGAGAATCTTCCATTATCATAACAAGTTATTACATCGAAACACATCATATAATCAACTAGTTATGTAACCCACTAACGCTAAATGTTAGAAATAACAAAACATATTACGAAGAGTTTACCTCTTCCTTTGTTCTTCTTCTTCCATAAACTTTCACCGCCATGGTTGCTTCGACTTTAGACAAGAACATGAAGAACATTATGAATTCTAGCTTCTCCCATATGAATCCTAAAAACCCTAGATTTCTCCCATACCCGGTCTTTCTACAAGTCACTCTTCTCACATAGATTTTGCCCTTTCACCAACACCCTCGATCACTCTTATTCATGAGAAGATTCTCTAAGAGGATTTCCAAAAGGATGGATTTCTACTCACAATACAAGCCTTCTCATATAGTATACAAATATATCCTTGCTCCTCAAGTCTTAGAACTCCTAAAAATAGACTCACACCTTAATTAGGAAATCATAAACTAGGAAACAACATAACTTGGGAAACACCCAAGTTATGGTAAGTTTCGGAATCTTCACGGACTAAAACCCCAACAAAATAAATTTCCAATCGGTAGACTAAATAAGGAGAAGATAAATATTATAGTATGATTATGAAAATAAAGGATATATGTTTAAATTTAGTATAAAGGTGAAAAACTATTTTTAAGATACCCCATAGCACCCTAACTAGATGGGCATAAAATTAGTCACCCTAATTCCTTTTGACGCCCTAAAAACGCTAGGTTTTTTTAACCGAGTCTAACAAAAGCTAAGACAAATTTTCATTAAAGATTAATTAAAAAGCTAATAAGCCAAAATAATCTCGTTTCCTAGCAGGGGGAGTACCGGGGATACTTTTCAGTTCATCTTGTACGGGGTTGGTTCCCTTATAGGTAATCCAGCACCCCATTAGCAGTGTTGAAAACAACATCGTCCGATGCTCAAACATTACAAAGGAGTCAACAACCTGGTGAAAAAGCGGGGGTACAACAACCACACCCAATATTTCGATTAGAAATCTGTATGGACTAACTCTAATATAGTTTCAAGAGAATCAACTAGACAGTCAGACTCAATCTTAAAAAGTATATCAATGAGTTAATATTTCTATCTCTCGATTTTATTTATACTCAAACAAATAGAAATCTGTGAGTCTTTATCAAATACAAGAGATATAAACTTGGATGGTACCAAAGACCAATATCCAAGGATCAATCAATTTCCAATCAATAACCAAAGGTTGTATTTCACGATTGATCGATACAACGCACAACCTGTGATATTTCAATTATATAACAAAATATAATGCGGAATAGAAATAACACGGACACCAGAAGTTTTGTTAACGAGGAAACCGCAAATGCAGAAAAACCCCAGGACCTAGTCCAGATTGAACACCACACTTGTATTAAGCGCTACAGACACTAGCCCACTACAAACTAACTTCGGTCAGGACTGTAGTTGAACTCTAATCAATATCACACTGATTCAAGGTACAGTTGCGCTCCTTACGTCTCTGATCCTAGCAGGATATACTACGCACTTGATTCCCTTAGCTGATCTCACCCACAACTAAGAGTTGCTACGACCCAAAGTCGAAGACTTTAATAAACAAATCTGTATCACACAGAAAAGTCTACGATGATAGATAAATATGTCTCCCACAGATAAACCTAAGATTTTTGTTTCGTCTTTTGATAAATCAAGGTGAACAGGAACTAATTGATAACCCAGACTTATATTCCCGAAGAACATCCTAGTATTATCAATCACCTCACAATAATCTTAATGGTATGGTAGCGAAACAAGATATTGCGGAATCACAAACGATGAGACGAAGATGTTTGTGATTTCTTTTTATCTTGCCCTATCTGAGATATAATCTCAAGTCAATTATTCAATTGAACTCAAATACGATAGAAAATGGCAAGATCAGATCGCTCAACTACAAGAGAAGTAGTTTCGTCTGGCTTCACAATCCCAATGAAGTCTTTCAGTCGTTAACCTACAGGGTCTCGAGAAGAAACCTAAGGTTAAAGGAGAATCGACTCTAGCAAAACCAACTAGTATCACACAGGAGGTGTGGGGATTAGTTTTTCCACTTGCTAGAGTTCCTCTTATATAGTTTTCAAATCAGGGTTTGCAATCTAAGTTACCTTGGTAACAAAGCATTCAATATTCACCGTTAGATGAAAAACCTGATTAGATACAAGCTAATATCTTTCAACCGTTAGATCGAAACTTAGCTTGTCACACACAAATGGAATGTATTTCATTTAGGTTTGAGTAATCGTACCTAAACTTGTACACTTAGTTGGTTCACAAATAGTTAACCAATGGTTAGCCATATGAGCACTTTCATATTAACCGTATTCATCCTTCTCATAACTAGTTCACATGACTCATAAGAATTAGTTGAATAGTTGTTCAATTGCTTAGGTCTTTATTCATAGACACAATTGGAACAAAATCGGTTTGATCCATTTGAATCAATTCATGAACAATATAGCCACGGTTTGCAAAGATTGCATTCCTTATAATTTATTGTTTTAAGTTCATGAACTACCGATTTGAGAAATAGCCAGCTTGGGTACGCGTACATTAGCTACCAGATTTTGAGTTGGTTTTGGTTTCCAAACTCAGCAGAATTTTTCGGGTAGAAAAGTTCCGCCAGTACGCGTACCTAAGGTGACTGGCTTATGAGTTCGTAAACTCCAAACTCAGTAGAAATTTCCGGGAGGAAAAGTTCCGCCAGTACGCATACGAGTACGCGTACCTAACCTTTCTCCTTCACGCACTTGGTTTCCGGTACATGGATTTATACACTAATGTGCGAACACACTATATATGCTTATATCCATAGATGGTAATCTCAACTCTACATTTCAATCATTGAAACATTCTTCTATGATGTTATAACAATCGTTATTCACGACTATCGTCATCAAAGCTATTTTCAGGATTGAAACGTCATCATGACTTTCGTCACGGGTAAAGATGAAAAGTGGTTAAAGCGAAAGCTTACCAACACATATTTCGAGAAAAAGATAGGCGAGTAAACTCGGCTCGAAATAGCAAATGTGTATGTATGAAAACTATCATACTTATACGACTTTTGTCTCAAGAGTAGGAGATAGAGTAGACTTTTGAGTGATAGATAAGTTCAAGTCTCCACATACCTTTTAGTCGAATGAAGTTCCATTGGTTCCTCGAGTAGTTCTTCGTCTTTGTAAGATAATCGCCATGGAGTCTGGAGCTCAACTATACTTAACTATCCTAGACCGAGACTTAGTCATAAGTAAACTAGAAATCAAGACATATAGTTTTGATCACTAATATTGACAAACATGCTTGAGATAGCAACGCATGCGAGTTCGACCGAGCAATACTCTAATACCTGGATTCATCACTTCCCTGGCACAACAAAATTAAACAGTGCGTCAATAGCAAGAGGTCCAAGACCACTATTTTTATAGCGTGTTTGTTTCAAGTTTTCAGGAGGTCAGGAATTGGATTCCGACGGAATGGCCCCCATTCCCTCGAACCGAACGGACATAAAAAATTCAGAGTCCAGTTCCCTCAAAATACCTCATTTCCATTACAACGACTCACCGATGTAATGCAATTCAATTCCAGATGAATAATAGATAATTGATTTAAAATGACACTGTTACCCCTCCTAACAAAATAAAAATTCTTCTCTCCTTCATCTTCTCAAATCGAGTTCTGACGGGTTGGGAGTGGAAAAAAAACCCAGAGACATGGAGATCTTCAATGGTTCATCTTGTTCGAACTTTCCAATCCTAATCGCATCTTACCTAAGCCTAAAATTAGTAAATAAATTGCTTAAGTAGGTCACACTAAATGAAATGTATTCAATCAATAGGAATCATTACAGAGCTGAGTACAAGGCACTCAGTATTAATACAGGAGCTCATACAGTACAGGTTGTCATTGACAACTCACTATGATAAAAAGTCAACAACACGAGTGACTCACACAGACAAGAGTTATCTCGTACGGATACATGCGGACTCAAATATTACACAGAGACACAATTATTGCACGAGATGTAATGTTTGCATTGATATAACAATTACCCCCTCCACCCCACCCCCATCAACCAAATTTCTGAAAGGAGCAATTTTGATTTGTGTCTAAAACTCAATTGTAGGACCGAGATAAGCCTTTGGTGAAGATATCGCAACCTTCTTGAAGAGTGCACAAATAAGTAACATGTAAGCTTTTGTTGTGAACCAAGTCCACGACAAAGTGATAAACAATGGATAAGTGCTTCATTTTCTATGAAAGATAAGATTAGAAGAGAGAGATCTGCACTTTGATTATCACAAGAGATAATGGGAGTGGTGGAGAGAAACAAATGAAGATCCTTTAAAAAGTGACAAACCCACACAACCTCATTGCAGGTATTGGCTAGAGACCTATATTCAGCTTCTGTGGAGCTTCTAGCTACCCCATTCTGGATCTTGCTTGACCATGCGATTGGATTTGAACCAAATAAAATACGGAAACCACCTGTAGATCTCCTAGTATCAACAGAACCAGCCCAATCTGCATCACTGAATCCATGTATAGCTAACAGTCCTTTTGAGAATAATAATCCATAGTCAAGAGTACTTTTGATGTATCTCAGTATCCTTTTAGCAACAATGAAGTGAGTATCAGTTGGTGCTTGCATGTGTAGACAAACTTGATTTACTGCATATCCAATCTCAAGTCTTGTCCATGTCAAATATTGTAGGTCACCTACAAGGGATCTATATTCACTTGGATCTGACAATAGTGTGTCATCTGATTTAGACAACTGAGAATATGGAGATATAGGAGTGTTGCAAGGTTTTGATCCTGTCATATTAAATTTCTCAAGTAATTCTAGAGCATATTTTGTTTGGCTGAGAAAAAAGTTGATCGAATTTCTTTTCACTTGAAGACCAAGAAAGAAATGTAGATCTCCCAAATCCTTAATGGGAAAGTGGGGACAGCGATTCTTTGAATGAACTCACTGATATATTCCCTTGAATTGCCTGTAATCAATATATCATCAACATACACTAGAAAGATGGTAATTCTAGAACCATACTTCTGAACAAAGAGAGAAAAATCAGCTACCGAGGGCTTGAATCATAAGAAACTAGCACATTCAATAATTTGTCATACCATGCCCTTGGTGCTTGTTTAAGTCCATAGATAGACTTATGTAACTAGCACACATGATGTGGTTTATCTGGATCAACAAATCCAAGTGGTTGTTGCATATAGACATCCTCTTATAAGTTTCCATGTAGAAAATCATTACTTACATCCAATTGCTTGATTTTCCAATCAAAGTAAACAACTAGTGAGAGAATTAATCTTATTGTAGTTGGCTTTGCCACAAGACTGAATATTCAGTGAAGTCAATACCTTCCTGCTGATGAAAACCCTTAGCTATAAGTTTTGATTTTAATTTGTCAACAGTACCACCAGCTTTGTGTTTAACTCTAAAGACCCACTTGCATCCAACAACATTATAAGAAGGATCTGGATCAACAAGAGACCAAGTTCCAGCATCTTGTAAAGCTGTATGCTCTTCAACCATGGAACATTTTCATTGAGGGATTTTGATAGCTTTAGAATACCATGTTGGTGTTGGAGGAGGTATAGCTGATGAAAGATTAGCAGATAAAACATATTTAGTGTTGTAAACTTTGGGTTTTAAAATACCTCTTTTTCCTCTTGTAGTAATCTGATAAGAGTTAAAAATTGTTGTTCTTGAAGTAGAGTTTTCTGAAGACATAAGCTGTAACTCAGTTGAAGAAGCAGGTGAAGAAATAGGTACTGAAGGTACTTGGAGTAACTCTGAAGTAGTAGAATTAGTTTTTGTAGCATGAGAGGATGAAAGTAAATCTGAAGATGTAATACCAGTTGAAGTAGCTTCAAATAAACTAACTGAATCAGTTGTAGAAGGTGATGTAGAAGCTATAGAATAATCAGTAGGAGATTGCAGCTGATGAGATGGAGCTGAATCAATTCTTCTTAAAGGAAAAACAGCTTCATTGAACACAACATGTCTTGAGATATATACTTATCATTTTTAGGATCAAGACACATGTACCCCTTGTGCATGGAACTATATCCAAGAAACACACAATGAACACTTCTAGGTTGAAGTTTGTGCGTAGTGTATGGTCTAATCCAAGGAAAGCATGAAGAACCAAAAGATCTGAGAAATGAATAATCTGGAGCATTACCAAACAACTTCTCAAAAGGGGATATGAAATTTAAACTTCTGATAGGTAGCCTGTTGATAACATAATTTGCAGTATGAAAAGCATCTACCCAATATTTGTCTGATAAACCAGATTGTATTAAGAAGGTTTTGTCTATGTCAACTAGGTGCATGTGTTTGGATTCAGCTAAGCCATTCGGCTCAGGTGTATGTGGACAAGAAAACTCATGAACTATGCCATTAACACTTAGAAAATTATTCAGCTCATTATGCAAGAACTCACCACCTCCATCTGTCCTTATTGTGACAATTAAGGCTTTTAAAAGATTCTCAACCATAGCCTTGAAATGTAAGAAGATTACTATGAATTCAGATTTATCATATAAGGGAAAAATCCAGCAAAATCTAGAAAAATCATCAATGATGTTGACATAGTATTTAAATCCACTAGAAGATGTTACAGGACTTGGACCCCATAAATCCATGTGAAGTAACTGAAGTGGATAGATGGATATATGAGCAGACAAAGTGAAAGGTAGTTTATGACTCTTTCCTAATTGACACTCATTACAAAATAATGGTGTTTATATTGTCTTAGACAAATATAGAGTGTTACACACTTTCTAAAAAACTTGAAATGATGGATCGGCCAATCTTTGATGCTATGTAGTTGTAGATGGAGTAACACTTGAGTAAGCTTTTGGTGATGAATTCTTCAGAAACTGCATTGGATACAAACCTCCCTTATGTGGCCTTTGAAAAGTGATCCTCCCAGTTAAGTAATCCTTAACATAAAAACCAAGCGAATCAAAAGTGATAGAACAATTATTATCACTTGTGAATTTGTGAACTGATAGAAGGTTTTGTGAAGATTTAGGAACAAGCATCACATTATTCAGATTAAAATGATAAGAAGAGCCAGATTTAGTAGTGTTACCAATATGAGTAATTGGCATACATTCTCCATTGGCTGCTTGTATCTCCTCTGTGCCTTCAAATGGTGTTGATTGTTGAAGTTCAGATTCATCATTGGTTATGTGATTGTTTGCACTAGAATCAGCATACCAAGGATTCTCTCCCATAATATTTGCAGTAGCTAAATGACACTTAGATTTTGTGGAGTGTAAGTATTCTGATATGCAAAATTCAATCTTTGACGACATTCTAGAGCAAGATGACCATCTTTATTGCATATCTGACAGTTCTTGTCAGATCTTGGTGGTAGAGTTAAAGATGATGCACCAAGTGTTCTTGCGGGAAAAGTTGGAGTGAAGTTTGGTACTTTGGATGCATTTGAAATTGAGAGAATCCTCTAGGGTAGTAAGATAGAGAAGGTCTAGTATAACCAAGAAATGGCATTGAAGCTCTAGGTGCTTGAGTAAAAACTCTACCACTACTTCGAAAGAAGAAGAAGAACTAGATCTAGCATTAGCAACAAATGCTTTTGAGTTTGCCTCGGTTGACAAGTCCTTACATTTGTTTTGTACTACAATCTCTTCACTTAACAAAAGATTGTGTAATTCTTTAGATGTGTGGTGGAGTACGGATCCGAATAGAAGTAGAGAAAGAATTGTAATCTGATCCTAATCCATTCAAGATGAGCACTACTAATTCATCATCATTAATTCTAGATCCAATTTGCAAAAAGTTCATCAATGACTTTCTTGATTTCATTCGAGAAAGTGAGAAACAATACCGAACCAAGTTTGATAGATTGAAGCTTGAGACGAAGTTGAATGGAGTGTGTGGAGGAACTTGAGCGATTCTTGCTTCAATAGTTTCCCATAGATCTTTTGAAGTATCTGCTCCCGTGAACATACGGTATGACAGGACTCGAGAGATAGACATCGAGAATCCACGGGATGAGAGTAGTATCATCATCATGCCAAGAAGTATAGCCAGGATTGATTGCATTCTCAAGTAGATATGGAGGACAAGCGAGAGATCCATCAAGAAAGCCATCAACTCTGTATCTTACGAGTAAAAGGAAAACGTAGAGATTTCCGGGGGAGGAAATTATCATCTTTGAGTTTGTAGGAAAGAATTTGTGAGATCGATTAAGTGGAATGTTGGAAATTCTTGCTTCATAAGCAACCATGATAGTAAAGATTAAAGAAAAACTGGAAAGATGATGATAGAAAGAAAAATTGAAGCGAGACGAGTTGTTAAGAAAGTAGATGCGAAAAAATTCTTGAAAGACATTAATGGCGGTGGCGGAAGCTTTTTCTCCTGATACCATAGTGACACTAAATGAAATGTATTCAATCAATAGGAATCATTTGAACTGAGTACAAGGCACTCGGTATTAATACAGGAGCTCATACGGTGCAGGCTGTCATTGACAGCTCACTATGATAGAAAGTCAATAACACGAGTGACTCACACAAACAAAGAGTTATCTGTACGGATACCTATACGGACTCAAATATTACACAGAGACACAATTATTGCACAGATGCAATGTATGCATTGATATAACAATTAAGTAGAAGCCAACGATAGTTTTTTCTGGGTTTTATATTCTGTCTCTACTTGTTCAAATCACATGAATTTTAACCTAATTCTTATGATTGGATTAATTCTGAAACTGAAATTGTAATTGTTGTCTTTTCCTTTTGGACTGGGTTCAAAAAGAAGGCAAAATTTTCTCGTCTGATGATATGTACTTCCATGGCGGATCTGAGTTTAACATATGAAACAGAGATTGGCTTTTAAGGCATCTGAGTTTAAAATCTGATAAAATCATGTTACCCTGTAATTCAGTTAGTTCAACCGAATAATAATATTTTGAAATAGGAATCATTTCCTCGAATTCGATACCTAGAATTGCTTTTCCCCGTAATTGAATTCCCATCCAGTTAACGCGCTGTTACTATTGTTCTCGAGATACTTTTGGTGTTTGCAGGGCATTGGGATTGAGAGGAGCACGAACTCAAACTAGTGATGAAGGAGAGATGCTTGCAGCCATTAAGGTCTGGAATTGAGGGGCAAGCGGATTCAGCTGTAATTCTGGTCGAAACAAGCTGCAACAACCTTCTAAAAACTTGATTACTGGAGAAAACACCAACATCTCTTGGCAGGCTAAAGTGCCATTGGGGGAAAGAAATCCTGCTCTTTTAAGCTCAGTTACAAACTCGAAGTTGTTTTATTGCATTGGGCCAACACTCAAGTTTTATTGCAACAGCAACCTGCGACAATACCATCTTTCCTTCCAAGTTTTATGTTAGAACACTAGAACCTTCATAGGGCGAGGAACTGAGGGAGTGTGAATATCCACAATCCTATACAAACAGTTGTTTTTTTTGTCCTTAGTAAATCTTATCAAAATAAAGTATAGAAGGTACATTTGCACTTGCAAGGCTACTCTATTTACATTTCCATTTACTCCTACTGAAGGCCCTATTTCTTTAGTAAGAACAAGCCAACCAAATACTAAAGCTCCCCCTATTTCTGTCTAAGATAATCCTATAACAGCAATTAGTTTCTTCACTTTGTTCTTTCATCTTATCTTCAGCTGAGTACTCCAGGGTCAACTGCAAAATATACAAACTCATTTATCACATGACCTCATGGAGGCATATAAATTTTTTTAGACCTAGTTTAACATCGGAGAAAAAGAATTTAAAACAACTGGATACCTTTGAAATGATTTACCAACTCCTGTGATGGTAAAAATCTGCATCCCAGTCGTGCACTGTTTGTTCTGTCACAGTTTCACCACCAACCAGTGGGTTCAGAGATCCAAAACCATCAGTATCTAAATTTTGAGCTTAGAACCCAAGTTCTGCCTGGTCAGTGAAGTCAGGCATCGACGCTGTCTTCCTTCTCTTTGAAGAAGGTCTCCTTCGTGTCGAAGGATTTGAAGGCTACAAAACAATACACGTACATACAAATAATAACCAATCAGCAGGTAAATTTCATCTGAAATTCTAACTGACACGAAATTCCTTAAGGAGCCCACTGATGTGTCTGAAAGATTTACCTTCAGCCTCTTTGGGCGTATTGGCCTGTTCCTGTCTCTAGATAACGGGCGCCAACCTTCGACCAAAATTTGCGGCCCTTTTCTGGATCGGTGTAAACCTATAGAGCAAAATAGATAATGTGGACAAACAAGAAAAATAAATAAAAAAAAGAGATCAGCCGAATGACATAAGAATCGCACAGCTATGATGACCCAAAAGGATGATAAGCAAGGGTGGCCGGGAAATGAGAATCAGTGAAGGAAAGGAATGTGTGTGAGAGAGAAAGAAAGTCAGAGGAATGTAAAAGAATACATTACACAAAATTTGCTTGCTTATTATGTTTCTTTTTCTAGAATGCAACTTTAGTGAGATGCATCTTAGAGGTGTTTAAGGAAAGATTCTGTTTCTTATTTGAAAAAAGCGTGCTATGTAAAAACTTGAATTCTCAGAGAGGAATGAAGTGAGAACTGTTGAAAATGGAAGAAACATAAACAATCTCATGCAATTTATCTCTGCCCATGATGGACAAAAAAATTTAAAACCTTACATGTGCTAGTAATGCTACACAGATTCCATGCTGAAGTAGGAAGCGAGACAGGATGGAAAGTATGTAAAGTGATACTGAAAGGAAGGACATGGAAGTATGGCACAATAGACTTGTCTTCTAGAAATCCATGTGATGTTAATTTCATGAAAAATCAACACCAAGTGTGGTGTTAACTTTTGTTTGACCCTTCAAAAAATGGAGAACTTACTTAACAAAATAGGATATCCAAACTTTTATTTTTAAAACCGGGGAAAAGAGAGAACCAAATTAGTCAAAAACAAAACCATGATGTGGCCTTAAAAGCAGACGTGTTTGTTGCACAAAGTGCTTTGAAATCATACCCTTATAATGAATTGGTTATGAAGATGCAAATATGGTCAAGAAGAAGATGTAACAACCTGAGCACGTGATCTAAATGAAGATGTACGAATCTCATAAAACAAGGAAATTAGAAGATGAACAATCAGATTACCGCATCAATCATTCCAGCAGAAGCACCATTTTGCCGGACTTTCGCTCCATTTTCCAACCCTGTGCAACCATTCAGGCAGATCTGCGCCTTCAATCACCCTAATTTCAAACTAGTTCCCACAGCACCACTCCTCCGCCACGACTTTACAGAATTGGACTTAGCTAAAAAGATTCAACCGCAACCGTAGGCGTTGATGGTGTCTGTAAAACTCCATCCTCCATAGTATCGGGTTTGCTATCTTGTCTTCATAATCTGGAGTTGCAGAGACAGAATTGGGATTAGAAAAGGATTCACATTTTTGAACAGTGAGATAATGGGACTCCATAAGGATTGGATATTGCAGTCTTAGGGAACATGGATATTTGAGTTAATCAGTTACGAGTTGGTTACACTTGAGCTGCGCAACATTGGAGTAATAAAGTTTGTTGAACACAAGTGAATAACAATCAACCTCAAATCAAACCGACCAAACCTCTACAGGAATCAAAAGACAATTGACCTAACCTGCATTCTGATCCTCCACCATTTGTTGTGGCACAGTATCATTACCAATAACCGGGTTCAGATTTCCTGATCCATTGGCATCTATACTTGAAACATACGGCTGGTTGTCGATGTAACTCTTTGACATAGTAGCTCTTGCTTGTGTAGGAGTACTGTGAAGTTATCCTCAGGCTACAAAAGAGAGACATGCATACAAACAGAACATTATCATTTAACAGACAAATCTCATATATAATTGTATACGACAGGAAGTTCTACAGAAGCTAACTTGTACCTCAGCTTGAATTTGCTTTGCTCTCCTTTGATAGGACTTTCTCTTTCTTCGCATTCCTGATTCAGAAATAAAAAGCACTTCACTTTTCGACCTAAACTGCCGACCTTTTTCTGGATCATAGTAAAACTGCACAAATAAAAAAGACACAACAACAAATCAAGCCTAAGCAAAGAAAATCAAAAAACTATCTAACAAGTAACCGCCAACCGTGCTACAACCACACAGCACATCAAAGTGACAGTTGACTAAGAACCATTCATGCAAAAGAGCAATAACCTAGGCAAATAATTTACTTACAAATTTAGCATAAATTTCAAAACTCTGTCAAAAACATATCCAAGAATGAGAAAACGTGGTAAAATTTTTTACCGTCTCGACCATTCCAGTATTGACACCATTTTCCCTCTTTTTCTCTCCAACTGCCATCCTTGTGGTAACCAGTCGGTAGATCAGGCCCTTCAATTAACCCTATTTTTCACCTTACTCTCCTTCGTTCCTCTTTTCCGCGGCTTCTTTGAAGATTTAGACTTTGCTGTAGACTCGTTTGCGATTGGATCCGTAGACACTGTTGTTGGCGTTTGTAAGTTTCCATCATCAACTGGATTATCCGTTTTGGGCATTGAATGTTCAGGGTGTTTAGTTGTTAAAAGGAGTTGCATTGAGATTGAAAAAGGATTCATCAAAAAGAGGTGATTGAGTTTCAGTGTTGAGTATCTTTTAGAGTTTCTGAATTATTTTCCATGCTTTGCCCAAATTGAAATCGAGGGTAACTGGATTATCTTCCATGTTTTGCCCGAATTGAAAATCTAGGGTTTCTCGAGAAGGTTTACTTGAGTTATTGTAGGCTCTGGAATGAAGGTTTCCAGGTTCAGATCTTGAAAACGAAATCATATTCGATTGGAATTCCATGGATCCGAAGATCGACATTCCAAATAGATTCTCACCTCCAAGAGAGTTGCGCGCAGATCTTGCTGGAACTAAGAAGTGGCGCGGAGAATTTATCAGTGGCGGGACCTTAGGCATTTCTGGCCCCACAAACAGTGGATACTGGACAGTGCTAAAGATGTTATACAGGTTTATTTACCTCAAATATGCTGCCAAGAGCAAGGAAAGAAACCTATTTATTTGGTAAAAAAGCGAGACGTGGTAAGATGCGGATTATCGATCAAAACCAGGATCATAACCAAATTTCTTGACTATATTTGTCCGGGACCAAAGATTAAACCCAAAATGGTCGACGGTCGTATGTCCACGCCCACCACCTCAGACGGGTATATAATCTACGCCTTTGGGGCGTCATAAAGTCGCCCCACACGGGCGTGCTTTATACATCCGCCCATATTATTTTTTTCTTTAGTATAGGCGGGGTTTATGCCTCGCCCCATTCATAGTTTTTAAATCTCTTTATATGGGGAAGAGCTTTATACCTTCGCCCCGTTTTTTTTTATTTTTTTTTTTTTAGTTTCATTTTTGGAAACTCCCCTCGATGGGGCGAACGTATATTCCACGCCCCACACCGAGAGCGGAACGTATAGTACGCTCCACCAAATTTAGTCTTCCACCCGTAACGTCACACACCGGACTAAACCCAAATTTTGGTCTTTTTTTCCCTCTTTGGTCTTTGGTTATACTCGCACCACCTGCAGTTGCTCTAACTGAGGTCGTTGTTTCCCATAAAGGTACCAAATCCGATATATGAAACCTATTATATGGCTCCCAAACTTTGGTTTTTAGGGCTCACAAGATGACAAAATAGAGAGTCATGAACAGAAATCAACAAAACCCCTTAACCTATTAATTTTGTTAATGGTAATATCTCAATTAGTTACTCGACGAGATAGGGATATACCTAATGAGACAAAACCTGGTCATTTTGACGTAAAACATGACACCCCTTAACCATGTATTTTCTAAATTGCTAATATACCCTTGTTTAATTAACACTAAAAAAAATCCGATTAGGTTAATTAATTGTCATTTTAGATTAATTAATTGAGTAGATTAAAACTTATGAATTTAAGTTGTGAAATTTTGTTTTTTGATTGAACTTATTTGGAAAATTTTGATGAATTTTTTTTGTTTTGAGATTTTTTTTTCCCAACGGAATTGAAAGCTTACTACCCAAACACTTCTAAAAGGGGATCGCAAAGTCGTTGTATGAAATCATACTCCAAAATTAAAGAAGAAATCACACTTTCGGTTCAAAATATGAAAAGTCGGCAGGGTCGACGAATGAAGACGATGCCGACTTTATTATTTTTGACACAGTAGGGCGGGAGTCGAGACGAATAGAAGACGATGCGACGTGTTTGGTAGGCAAGGTCAGACTTAATGAATACGATGCTTTATTATTATAAATACGCAGTCGGCGGGGTCATATTCAACGTAGTCAATATCGGGCGATACGGCCGATATATCGGGAAATTTCGGATATCGGTACCGAGGATACGTATAACCACAATATCGGCGATACGGTATTCCTACGATAATATCGGCTGATACGAACCTGGTACGACATTTCGACGAAAAACCGTATTTGTTAAAGTAGTCCTTTTCTCGTTAAGATTAAGGGTATTTTTGGTTTTTCAAAGACGGTTATTCGATAAATCCTCAAAACTCATTTTCACTTCACCAAGAAAAGAAGTGAAAGGAGAAGAGAACTTAAGTGGAAGAAGCAGTCGTGAAAATTCAACAAATAATGTTCTTTTTTTTTCAATATCATGAGTGAGAATCCAATATAAGGAAGGAATTTTGGTTATTGATCTTCTTGATCCTAAATTTCGAGAGATTATTGGCCAACAAAAGGTTAGGGTTTTGAATCTGGTGATAATTACTCTTTTTTTGCTTTGATTGTGATTTTTGTTGTGAAACTCTAGATAGGAAAGGCCATCTTGTTAGATGTTATGATTGCGGGGACATTTTACATACAAAAACAAAGTTCTTTAAACAAAAATTTGGGTATTTTAGCCATCAATTTGTTTTCCTATTTTATCTCTAAAGGTGGATTTTATAGATGATACAAATAGGATCAAATTAGTATTACCATTTAGTTATTGTTTAGCTTCATATGATCCTGAATGAATAGGAGACGGACAGGATTCGATTGCTGCGGTTTTGTTTTAATGACTGTGTACGGTGATGACACATTAGATTTGATTTTGTAGGTGCCGTTTAGGTGCCAATGTTAATGATAATGATCTGTAGTTACGGTTAAATTCCAAAGAAAGAGCACTTTGTGAATACCCATAGTTATTGATTTAAATTGTTTTATTTATAACTGGGGTTGTGCTTATGTATTTTCTAAAGTGCATCCAACGCAAACACCACAAACTCTATGCGTGGTTCATTTCCTTCTTCTACACGAACTAGAGATCCCGCGATGGGAATGGGGTGAACGGAAAGACCCGGAAAATCGTAATATAATTACTTGTTTGTTATGTAATAAAGAAATCGGTGGCGGTGGAATCACAACGCAAGCGGCATCTCATAGGAAGTCGGGAATACTACGTCATGTCCGAAAGCTTGAGTTGAGATTATCAACAAAATTAATCGTGAGTTTGCTTTGAAGAGGATCAAAAAGCTCATAGGTCTACCATTGACTTAGCAAATCGAAGCAATGCAAGCAATTCAGATGAAGGCTCTGATGGTGATACAGATGTTGAGGAGCAAGATGTTGATGGTAATATGGGCAGTGGTAGTGGTAGTGCTAGTCAACTACTTGTTCAGAATCCGACTAAGAGAAAGCGAATAAGCCAAAGTAATACAAGAGGCCCTATTGATTTATATATGAAGACAGACCACCAGAAAACTCAGAAAGCCACTGCTGAAAGAAACCGTACGGCGAAAAGAAGTTGCGAGGCGGCATGGAAAGGCATATCAGCTTGGATGACTGAGAATTCGATAGCAGCTATGGAAAGGCTTATAACCAATGAAGATGAACTTGAGCGAGCAACAACTGAATTGAGAAAATATAGTGATGCTTATGGGATCTCGGAAGGTCCTGTATGCAAAAAAAGAAGAGACAAAGATCAACCTCGTAAGTTTTCATGTTCTGTAAGTTTAAAGTTTGATTACGTTTGTGTTAGATAGGTTTGTATTGATTAACTACTTTTTTCGTGTTTATGACAGATGATTGGTGGATTACATATGGAGGAATCGATGTTCCAAACCTACAAAAATTTGCAATCAGGGTATTGAGTCTTACTTTCCGCTTTCCCATGTGAGCCCGGAGCACATTTCAAAATGTGAGTCTTACTTGTTCTTTTTCTGCAGTTGCATTATGTTCTTTGCAAAGTCATGAATTTCAGTAACAAACACTAGATTGTATCGCTAAGTCAATGTATATTGTTGTCTTCTTATCACAAAAAACATCAATGCATGAAACAATTAGTTTACATATTTATTTTTTGTATTTCAGTTGCACTCTAAGAAGCGGAATCGCATAAAACAACAAGCGAATGATAGTGTCTTTATCCAATATAACAAGAAATTGCAGTGTCGTTATAAAGAAATTTGAGGAATATGCGATGATGAGACAGCTCATGATCCTATTTTTCTCGATGAGCTTTGATGAAAATGATGAATGGTTAGATCCGCCAAAACTTGGAAGACTTGGGCCCAAGAAGGTGATAATGTAACTCGGATGATTTGCAAGATATTCTTGGTAAAGAAAGTCGACCAGTTGGTAGTAAGTGCATCTAGCTCTCGAAGTAAGTCTACTTTCCCAACGGACTCACGAGATTGATGGATATGATACTGATCAATTGATGTTAGACACTAATTATGGACTACTTGATGGAGGTGATGGAGTGCGAAGATGATGATATCTATAATGACTCGTATGATTTTGAATAAGGTTGTAATATCCTTGTTTAATTACCATTTTAGGTAGTAAACTTTAAAGTTGTTGAAGTTGCTATCTTCTTTCTAGTTTGAAGTTGAACTTGTTTAATTACCATTTGGCGGTAAACTTTAAAGTTGTTGAAGTTACTCTCCTGTTTCTAGTTTGAAGTTTACAGTTTGAACTTGTTTATTTATCATTTGATGGCTGCTATAAAATTATAGTCTCCCAAATGCGGAACCCGATATTATAACGATATTTGAGCGATAATATCCCCGATATAAAGTCGTACAGTGTATCCTTCTGGCGATATAAACCGATATCGATATTAACTACATTAGTCATATTCAAATACTCAGCAAACATAACAAAAGCAGACACAAGAAATACAAATGATTTTCCAAACAATGAGTCGGCGAGGTCTATAATCCATACAGTCTTAGACTAATACGCGATCGACGGTATTAAAATACCATGCCGACTTTATAATATATGTGTCGGGGAAACCGAGGTTACGTTCATCTCGAACCGACATGCTTCCATAGAAGTCAATTCCATGAAACATCCTACTTTAGATAACTAGCTAGAATCACTCCACTTACATCTTTAGATTAGCATGATCGGATAATACTTTGAATATATAATCAATACGATAATAGACAATCATACGACACAAATTACGTGGTTCACCTTTGTAGGCTACATCCACGGACAAAACCACCGAAAATCTTCATTATCATAACAAGTTATTACATAGTCATCATATTATCAACTAGTTATGCCAACCACTAGCGCTAAACGTTGGAAACAACAAGACATATTACGAAGTTTACCTCTTCCTTTATTCTTCTTCTTCCATAAACCTTCACCGTCATGGTTGCTTCGACTTTAGACAAAGAACATGAATTCTAGCTTCTCATAACCCTAGAAACCTAGATTTCTCCCATACCGTCTCACTACAAGTTTATCTTCTCATATATATTTTACCCATCACAAACCATTGTAACACACAGCAGTTTGTGACCTGAACACTCT
The DNA here is from genome assembly GCA_023531295.1 of Papaver armeniacum. NCBI lineage: Eukaryota > Viridiplantae > Streptophyta > Magnoliopsida > Ranunculales > Papaveraceae > Papaver > Papaver armeniacum. The sequence goes on from JAJJWW010000169.1 coordinate 66,817, forward strand.
CATAAAGAGAGGATTCTCCAAAGAATAGATTTCTACTCATGATATACGCCCTCTTATATAGTAGACAAATCCTTGCTCCTAAGTCTTAGAACTCTAAAAATAGACTCACACCTTAATTAGGAAATTCTAAACTAGGAAACCACATAACTTGGAAAACACCCAAGGATTACGTTCGGTAAGTTCGAATCTTCACGGAACAAAACCCCAACAATCACCCACCTTTTTTGGCGTGAACAAAACCTTCATCTTCACTCCAACAAAGCATGAATGTTTATCTCTTACAAGGCCATCGTCGCGGACTTCATCACTAGCACGAATCAAAATTATCTTGTACTTTGAGCTTGAATAACCACCTAAGCCTAATTCCTCCTTGCACTTGCACCACCGGAATCGCTATTTGTCGATCTTCTAACATCACCACAAATAACTTTTTTCATATAATTTATACACAAGTTTACGTATGACTTGTCAAACTACTTAACTATCGCCATGATCACTCATTATTCCACATTTTGTAGAATACTTATTCTTGACACATGTCTAACACTTGACATTATTTGATCTGAGTCGTCAAACAATTCCGAGCCAGTTTCACCGACTCTCCAAAACCAACAATCACGAGTCATCTCTCCATGTAAACAAAACATGCTACAATCTTCATATGTTGTGTATTAACGATTATCATAGCACTACCATGATTCAAAACATTCTCTGACAATATTTTGAGAACGTCGGTTAACGATCTTCTCGCGTAAAAGAAAACACCTTCAACGAATCATAGTCACATCAATCAAAGTTGTCGAATCTTTCTTGATGTCGTCCCATTCTTTGTTCGGTCTTGATTTACTCATCATCTTCATGATCTATATCATTTCTCTACGAACAAAGATTTTCTCTTCTTCAAAACCTCTTGTTCAATTACCGAATCACGCCTGCCATCTTTATCCACGCTCACTTGCACCACTTGTCGAAGCAGGGTTCGTTCATCTCAGTAGGCATGTTTCCATAAGTCAATTCATGAAACATCCTACTTTAGATAACTAGCTGGAATCCTCCACTTACATCTTTATATTAGCATGATCGGATAATACTAGCACGGATATATAATCAATACGATAATGAGACAATCACATACGACACAAGATTACGTGGTTCACCTTTGTAGGCTACATCACGGACAAAAACCACCCGAGAATCTTCATTATCATAACAAGTTATTACATAGTCACACATCATATTATCAACTAGTTATGCAGTACCCACTAGCGCTAAACATTGGAAACAACAAGACATATTACGAAGAGTTTACCTCTTCCTTTATTCTTCTTCTTCCATAAACCTTCACCGTCATGGTTGCTTCGACTTTAGACAAGAACATGAAAGACATCATGAATTCTGGCTTCTCATTAACCACAAAACCCTGGGTTCTCCCATGCCCGTTCTCACTACAAGTCTATCTTCTCATATAGATTTTACCACGTCACAAACCATTGTAGCACCACAGTTTGTGACACGAACACTCTCATAAAGAGAGGATTCATCCAAGAGAATAGATTTCTACTCACAATATAAGCCCTCTTATATAGTAGACAAATCCTTGCTCCCTAAGTCTTAGAACTCCTAAAAATAGACTCACACCTTAATTAGGAAATTCTAAACTAGGAAACCACATAACTTGGAAAACACCCAAGTTACGTTCCAGTAAGTTCCGGAATCTTCACGGAACAAAACCCCAACAATCACCACCTTTTTTGGCGTGAACAAAACCTTCATCTTCACTCCAACAAAGCATGAATGTTTATCTCCTTACACAAGGCCATCGTCGCGGACTTCATCACTAGCACGAATCAAAAAAATTATCTTGTACTTTGAGCTTGAATAACCACCTAAGCCTAATTCCTCCTTGCACTTGCACCACGGAATCGCTATTTGTCGATCTTCTAACATCACCACAAATAACTTTTTCATATAATTTATACAAGTTTCTGTATGACTTGTATCAAACTACTTCATCGACATGATCACTCATTATTCCACATTTTGTAGAATACTTATTCTTCGACACATGTCTAACACTTGACATTATTTGATACGAGTCATCAAACAATTCCAGACAGATTTCACTCGACTCCAAGAACCAACAATCTGAGTCATCCTCCATGTAGACAAAACATGCTACAATCTTCATATGTTGTGTATTAACGATTATCACTTAGCACTACCATGATTCAAAACATTCTCCGACAATATTTTGAAGGCGTCGAGTTAACGATCTTCTCGCGTAAAGAAAACACCTTCAACACGAATCATAGTCACATCAATCAAAGTTGTCGAATCTTTCTTGATGTCGTCCCATTCTTTGTTCGGTCTTGATTTACTCATCATCTTCATGATCTATATCATTTAAGCTACGAACCAAGATTTTCTCTTCTTCAAAACCTCTTGTTCAAATTCTTAGAATCACCTTGCCATCTTTATCCCGCTCATTGCACCACTTGTCGGGAAAGCCAGGAGTTACGTTCATCTCGAACCGGCATGTTTCCATAGAAGTCAATTCCATGAAACATCCTACTTTAGATAACTAGCTCGAATCCTCCACTTACATCTTTAGATTAGCATGATCGGATAATACTAGCACGAATATATAATCAATACGATAATAGACAATCACATACGACACAAAGATTACGTGGTTCACCTTTGTAGGCTACATCCACGGACAAAACCACCCCAGAAAATCTTCATTATCATAACAAGTTATTACATAGTCACACATCATATTATCAACTAGTTATGTAACCCACTAGCGCTAAACATTGGAAACAACAAGACATATTACGAAGAGTTTACCTCTTCCTTTATTCTTCTTCTTTCATAAACCTTCACCGTCATGGTTGCTTCGACTTTAGACAAGAACATGAATTCTAGCTTCTCATGAACCCTAGAAACCCTAGATTTCTCCCATACCCGTCTCACTACAAGTTTATCTTCTCATATATATTTTACCCATCACAAACCATTGTAACACACAACGGTTGTGACACAGAACACTCTCATAAAGAGAGGATTCTCCAAGAGAATAGATTTCTACTCACAATATACGCCCTCTTATATAGTAGACAAATCCTTGCTCCCTAAGTCTTAGAACTCCTAAAAATAGACTCACACCTTAATTAGGAAATTCTAAACTAGGAAACCACATAACTTGGAAAACACCCAAGTTACGTTCCGATAAGTTCCGGAATCTTCACGGAACAAAACCCCAACAATCACCACCTTTTTGACGTGAACAAAACCTTCATCTTCACTCCAACAAAGCATGAATGTTTATCTCCTTACACAAGGCCATCGTCGCGGACTTCATCACTAGCACGAATCAAAAAAATTATCTTGTACTTTGAGCTTGAATAACCACCTAAGCCTAATTCCTCCTTGCACTTGCACCACGGAATCGCTATTTGTCGATCTTCTAACATCACCACAAATAACTTTTTCATATAATTTATACAAGTTTACTGTATGACTTGTATCAAACTACTTCATCGCCATGATCACTCATTATTCCACATTTTGTAGAATACTTATTCTTCGACACATGTCTAACACTTGACATTATTTGATACGAGTCATCAAACAATTCCAGACAGTTTCACCGACTCAAGAACCAACAATCTGAGTCATCCTCCATGTAGACAAAACATGCTACAATCTTCATATGTTGTGTATTAACGATTATCACTTAGCACTACCATGATTCAAAACATTCTCCGACAATATTTTGAAGACGTCGAGTTAACGATCTTCTCGCGTAAAGAAAACACCTTCAACACGAATCATAGTCACATCAATCAAAGTTGTCGAATCTTTCTTGATGTCGTCCCATTCTTTGTTCGGTCTTGATTTACTCATCATCTTCATGATCTATATCATTTACGCTACGAACCAAGATTTTCTCTTCTTCAAAACCTCTTGTTCAAATCTACCGAATCATTCGCCATCTTTATCCACGCTCATTGCACCACTTGTCGGGAAAGCCAGGAGTTACGTTCATCTCGAACCGGCATGTTTCCATAGAAGTCAATTCCATGAAACATCCTACTTTAGATAACTAGCTCGAATCCTCCACTTACATCTTTAGATTAGCATGATCGGATAATACTAGCACGAATATATAATCAATACGATAATAGACAATCACATACGACACAAAGATTACGTTGGTTCACCTTTGTAGGCTACATCCACGGACAAAACCACCCCAGAAAATCTTCATTATCATAACAAGTTATTACATAGTCACACATCATATTATCAACTAGTTATGTAACCCACTAGCGCTAAACATTGGAAACAACAAGACATATTACGAAGAGTTTACCTCTTCCTTTATTCTTCTTCTTCCATAAACCTTCACAGTCATGGTTGCTTCGACTTTAGAACAAGAACATGAATTCTAGCTTCTCATGAACCCTAGAAACCCTAGATTTCTCCCATACCCGTCTCACTACAAGTTTATCTTCTCATATATATTTTACCCATCACAAACCATTGTAACACACAACGGTTGTGACACAGAACACTCTCATAAAGAGAGGATTCTCCAAGAGAATAGATTTCTACTCACAATATACGCCCTCTTATATAGTAGACAAATCCTTGCTCCCTAAGTCTTAGAACTCCTAAAAATAGACTCACACCTTAATTAGGAAATTCTAAACTAGGAAACCACATAACTTGGAAAACACCCAAGTTACGTTCCGGTAAGTTCCGGAATCTTCACGGAACAAAACCCCAACAATCACCACCTTTTTGACGTGAACAAAACCTTCATCTTCACTCCAACAAAGCATGAATGTTTATCTCCTTACACAAGGCCATCGTCGCGGACTTCATCACTAGCACGAATCAAAAAAATTATCTTGTACTTTGAGCTTGAATAACCACCTAAGCCTAATTCCTCCTTGCACTTGCACCACGGAATCGCTATTTGTCGATCTTCTAACATCACCACAAATAACTTTTTCATATAATTTATACAAGTTTACGTATGACTTGTATCAAACTACTTCATCGCCATGATCACTCATTATTCCACATTTTGTAGAATACTTATTCTTCGACACATGTCTAACACTTGACATTATTTGATACGAGTCATCAAACAATTCCAGGACGAGTTTCACCGACTCAAGAACCAACAATCTGAGTCATCCTCCATGTAGACAAAACATGCTACAATCTTCATATGTTGTGTATTAACGATTATCACTTAGCACTACCATGATTCAAAACATTCTCCGACAATATTTTGAAGACGTCGGTTAACGATCTTCTCGCGTAAAGAAAACACCTTCAACACGAATCATAGTCACATCAATCAAAGTTGTCGAATCTTTCTTGATGTCGTCCCATTCTTTGTTCGGTCTTGATTTACTCATCATCTTCATGATCTATATCATTTACGCTACGAACCAAGATTTTCTCTTCTTCAAAACCTCTTGTTCAAATTCTCAGAATCACCGCCATCTTTATCCACGCTCATTGCACCACTTGTCGGGAAAGCCGAGGAGTTACGTTCATCTCGAACCGGCATGTTTCCATAGAAGTCAATTCCATGAAACATCCTACTTTAGATAACTAGCTCGAATCCTCCACTTACATCTTTAGATTAGCATGATCGGATAATACTAGAACAATATTAGCACGAATATATAATCAATATTATAATAGACAATCACACACGGCACAAAGATTACGTGGTTCACCTTTGTAGGCTACATCCACGGACAAAACCACCCCGAGAATCTTCATCGTCATAAAAAGTTATTACATCGACACATATCATATAATCAACCAGTTATGTAACCCACTAGCGCTAAACATTGGAAACAACAAGACATATTACGAAGAGTTTACCTCTTCCTTTATTCTTCTTCTTCCATAAACCTTCACCGTCATGGTTGCTTCGACTTTAGACAAGAACATGAATTCTAGCTTCTCATGAACCCTAGAAACCCTAGATTTCTCCCATACCAGTTCTCACTACAAGTTTATCTTCTCATATATATTTTACCCATCACAAACCATTGTAACACACAACGGTTGTGACATGAACACTCTCATAAAGAGAGGATTCTCCAAGAGAATAGATTTCTACTCACAATATACGCCCTCTTATATAGTAGACAAATCCTTGCTCCCTAAGTCTTAGAACTCCTAAAAATAGACTCACACCTTAATTAGGAAATTCTAAACTAGGAAACCACATAACTTGGAAAACACCCAAGTTACGTTCCAGTAAGTTCCGGAATCTTCACGGAACAAAACCCCAACAATCACCACCTTTTTGGACGTGAACAAAACCTTCATCTTCACTCCAACAAAGCATGAATGTTTATCTCCTTACACAAGGCCATCGTCGCGGACTTCATCACTAAGCACGAATCAAAAAAATTATCTTGTACTTTGAGCTTGAATAACCACCTAAGCCTAATTCCTCCTTGCACTTGCACCCAGAATCGCTATTTGTCGATCTTCTAACATCACCACAAATAACTTTTTCATATAATTTATACAAGTTTCTGTATGACTTGTATCAAACTACTTCATCGCCATGATCACTCATTATTCCACATTTTGTAGAATACTTATTCTTCGACACATGTCTAACACTTGACATTATTTGATCTGAGTCATCAAACAATTCAGGACGGATTTCACTGACTCAAGAACCAACAATCCTGAGTCATCCTCCATGTAGACAAAACATGCTACAATCTTCATATGTTGTGTATTAACGATTATCACTTAGCACTACCATGATTCAAAACATTCTCCTGACAATATTTTGAAGACGTCAGTTAACGATCTTCTCGCGTAAAGAAAACACCTTCAACACGAATCATAGTCACATCAATCAAAGTTGTCGAATCTTTCTTGATGTCGTCCCATTCTTTGTTCGGTCTTGATTTACTCATCATCTTCATGATCTATATCATTTCGCTACGAACCAAGATTTTCTCTTCTTCAAAACCTCTTGTTCAAGTTCTAGAATCACGCCATCTTTATCCACGCTCATTGCACCACTTGTCAGGAAAGCTAGGGTTACGTTCATCTCGAATCGGCATGTTTCCATAGAAGTCAATTCCATGAAACATCCTACTTTAGATAACTAGCTCGAATCCTCCACTTACATCTTTATATTAGCATGATCGGATAATACTAGCACGGATATATAATCAATACGATAATAGACAATCACACACGACACAAAGATTACGTGGTTCACCTTTGTAGGCTACATCCACGGCCAAAACCACCCCGAGAATCTTCATTATCATAACAAGTTATTACATCGTCACACGTCATATAATCAACTAGTTATATAACCCACTAGCGCTAAACGTTGGAAACAACAATACATATTACAAAGAGTTTACCTCTTCCTTTGTTATTCTTCTTCCATAAACCTTCACCGTCATGGTTGCTTCGACTTTAGACAAGAACATGAAGAACATCATGAATTCTAGCTTCTCATTAACCCTAGAAACCCTAGATTTCTCCCATACCCGTTCTCACTACAAGTCTATCTTCTCATATAGATTTTACCCATCACAAACCATTGTAGCACACAACGGTTGTGACCAGAACACTCTCATAAAGATAGGATTCATCAAGAGAATAGATTTTTACTCACTATATGAGCCCTCTTATATATTAGACAAATCCTTGCTCCCTAAGTCTTAGAACTCCTAAGAATAGACTCACACCTTAATTAGGAAATCCTAAACTAGGAAACCACATAACTTGGAAAACACCCAAGTTATGTT
>JAJJWW010000171.1:0-82931 GCA_023531295.1 Papaver armeniacum
CTTCTTGTAAAATTTCTAACTCAATTAATAAAGAGATTGATTGTTGTTCTTAAAGATGTGTTGAATATTACGAATTCTTGTGAGGTGTGTATTGTAGGATTTCCTGCAATTACATATGGCGCTATAAACATGGATTGATTGAAGATTGATATTGTGATTTGAAAGAATTTGGAGTAATAGGGAAGGAATTTCATATAATTTTCAACAATTCACTAAGATTGAAAAAATGGCTAGAAGAAGACATGCATCAAAACAACCAACAACTGTTAGAAGGAGTATTAGACTTCTTAGGAGAAGGAGAGACGAAATAGAGGAATCTTCAAGAATGAACATAAGGAACAATAGAGAAAATCAAGTTCAACCGCCAATTCAACGTACACCAATACAAAATAGAAGCGTGGATTATGACAGTGAATGTACATACTTGGCGATCAGTTACGTAGATGAAATGGGAGAAGAGAAGCAATTAGAGGCAATGCACAAGAGGAGAGAGACCAAGAATTAATTGGAGGAATAATTCATGGAAATGAAGAGATTGCAGCATTAGAGGATTTGAGGCAAACAATACATGAAGAAAGGCGGTTAGAAGCAGAAGAACGTGCGAATTCGACAAGGCAAAATCATGAATTGAGGATGGAAAACATGAGATTACAAAATAGAAGGTGAAGAAGCACTACAAGATCAAGTTCAAGATCAGTTAGAGAAGAAATAAGACAAAATTTGCCTATAGAAAATGCTAATGAAGAAACTCGAGAGGGAATACAAAATACAGGCGAAGAACGTCGCGAAGGAAGAGAAATAATGGAAGATCGTTATATCCAACGTGCTGAAACTCTTCAAACATGCAAAATGATAGAAATCAGGGAAATAGACACCGTCAGGGGCGAAATAATCAAGATGGCGAAGAAAATCAGGAAGAAGGAAGGAGAATATTACATGGGAGAGAAATACAAAGAAATGAACGAATAATTGAAGATGAAATTGAAAGACACTATAATGAACAAGCACATCTAGCTCGCAAGAGGGAAAGACTAAGAGCAGAAGTGGAGGAACAAGAACTACAAGAGGCAATTCGACGGAACAATCATGATAATCGAGAAAGGAGGCGTGAGCGAAATCGCAATAATGTTAATATCAATGAAGAATATGATAGAGTACAAAGGAGAACTGAAAGGCGACAAAGAAGAGAAAATGAGAGATATAACGGTGTGCGAATTCATGAAAGAAGTGAAAGAGAAGATCGCAGAGAAAGACGAGAAGAAAATGATGAACAAGAAAGTCAAAACAGGCATGAATGCAGAAGAAGATAGGCGGAATTAAAAAGACCAATGGATCCAAATTCTGGTATAAATGAAATTTTTTTGAGAGAGTTAGCGGAAATGAGAGGAATGATAAATAATAAAAGAGAAGGAGGTAAGAGACAATCTGATGGATGAAGCCATAGAGGAAGTCTTAAAAACTCCATTCATACAAGAAGTACAATCGGAGGAATACCCCAAAGTGCAATTTACTGCGTTAACCAAAGCATTTTTGATGGAACAACTTGTGCAAGATTACAACACATCAAAGCTTATGTGAGATGTTTGCTACAATGGGAGAACCATGATGCAATATTGTGCAAATATTTTGCATCAAGTTTAACAGGAGAGTCCTTAAAATGGTTTGAAGGTTTTCCAAAGAATACTGTAACATCTTTCAACCATTTGCAAGCTATATTTTTAGGGGCGTATATAAGTAACAATTCTTCGCGACCTGGCATCGAAGATGTATTTGGGTTAAAACAAAGGGTTGGCGAAATCTTGAAGCATCTAACCGTGAGGTGGAAGACAATGTGTAGTGATATGGCTGGTCGTGTGGAGAAAAGTTTTCTCATTCTGTCATTCATTATCGCTATTTTCGCAACCAATCTGTTAAACATTCAAATTTTCAGAATCAAGAATACGATCACAATGACTGAGTTGCGAGAACTTCAAGAGGAGTATATTGCTCTCGAGGAAAAGCAAAATGAGATGGAATCATACCCCATTGCGAACACAAGTTCAAAAGCAGCGAATGCAAGCTTGTTACCCAAGTTGATAAATAAAGTGGCGAGCACCTCGCAAGGGCAACAAGAGAGGATAATGGGTGATAATCAGCAAAATCTAGTAGCTATGGGGAGTCGTGATCAAGAAGAATTCGAGAGAGAGAGAAACTTCTATAGCCGTGGTGTAAATAACAAAATCCAAAGACTTGATCATCCGCAAGAAACTTATGGAGGTCAGAGGAAAAACTATCACAGAGGACAGCGAAGTCACAAGATAATATGGGAAGAAATCAAAATGCCACCTTTGAATGCTATTGTGGAGAAGATATGGGAAGCTATAATCCTAATGGAAAACATACCCGCACCATGGAACATGGGGAGTGAACCACCTCCAAGCTACAAAAGTAATGAATTTTGCTCTTATCATCATTTCCATGGACATACAACAAATGACTGCAGAAACATAAAGAGAATCATTCTCAGGATGATAGATCAGGGAAAATTAAACCACTTTCTAGTAGGACAAACGCAAACTCAAGCATTACCACCTCCTCCAGATATTCGCAAGGCAAACACAACAAAAGAAAGAGAAACATTTGTGATTGAAGTTGGTGCAAATGCAAAGAATCTGTTTTGTAACTCTATCATACACTCATACAAGACAATTGAATATTTTCACGATAACACTCTCAAAGATGGTTTTCACAAGAGATGCCGATGATAGAGAAATAATGAACATTGCGAAGACATCGCCACTGGAAGAATGGCAAAAGCAGACTATCTCTTTTACCGCGGAAGAAGTACCCGAGGGTAGAGAAATGCACGACAACCCATTAGTGGTAAGATTGGAGATTAACCTAAAACCTAGCGAGGATGAAGATGATGAAGCCGAGAATTCATGGGCAATCAACAGAATTTTGATCGACACTGGAAGTTCCGTGAATATTCTTTTTTATCATACTTATAAAACTATGAGAGGGAAAGATAAATATCTAATACCTTCAACTTACAAAATTTATGGTTTTAACTGTAGATACAAATAAGCCTAAAGGAGAAGCTCATATGCGAATTCCACTGAAAGGATTATCCTCTCGAAATTTTATTACGTGTAGTTGATGTGGAATCACCATACAACGCATTGATTGACGACCTTGGTTACATGAGATTTTAGGTGTGGCATCGACTTTCCATCAATGTATCAAGTTCCCTCATCCCACCGGGTATTGGCATCATAAAAGGAGATTGGGTTGAAGGAAAGAAGTGTTATGAAATTGATATAGAATCTTGCGAAGAAAGAGTCACAAGAAGAAGAATTGGAAACACAACATCAAAGAAAAACAAAAAGGTTAAAGATTGATGGTAGATGTAATGTAACGAGAGAGAAGAAGAAATGCTTGAAAACCAATATATGATGAAGATAAGAAGTGGCGAAGGCTTCGCAATGGACAAGAAAATGACGAGAAAAATTCAAAATGCGAGAGGCAGTAAAGTAGCGTAAGTAAGAGACTTAAAAAATGAATGTACTTCTTGACTGCCGAAGTAGAAATTGGGAGGTGAAAGAAAAATGTATGATTGGTTTGATCTAAAAAAAAAAAAAAAATTATGAAAATTTTTCTTATGAATAAAAGAGATGAGATTGCTAAAGAGAGCTGATATACGTAAGAAGAAAATATATTTTATGAATGATAAAGATGAGATTGCGAAATTACAAAAGAAATTATATGCTAAGAATCAACAAAATAATCGGGACAGAGGCGAACCAACTATGGCGACACCCTAGTTCGCTACAAATCAAAATTTCGCAAGAGGCAAATGTAAGACCTAAAGTGCATCATAGAAGGGGTTACCTATTGCATGGCTCAGGGAAAATGTTACACCGCCCCGGAACTTGAGTCATGGAGATTTGGGGTAAATAAAGCCCATCCAGGGAGAGGTCCTTGGATTTTCAATCTAAGATTATGACTTAGATTGGACGACCTAAGGTCTCTTCTAAGGAGTCACCATTTGATCAAGGCTCCGAGGTACACGGTTGAGCCAAGAGTGCCTGGGCATTTTAAGTGTCTCGGCCATTCTTGGCAAGTCTTGGCTTATCACACTCGGCCCAAGAAAACTCCACTTAGGGTGCGTCTCTTAACCATAAGCCACATGGGCAAAAGGGATAAGAGGCTGCGAAACAACTGGTTGTTGTTATGACCGGATGGGAGGAGCTAGCCTTGTATGGCAGAAGTACGCCTCCTGAAGGGGCAACCGGGGAAGATAAGGGCGGCACCCTCCATTAGGGAGCTGATAAGTGTCTTAAGACGCAAATGTCATGAGGCTTATTTTCGCAAGGAAATTTAGGCTTGTCATATTTGTGCGACAATCCTGAAAAGGCAATAATACAAAAGACAAAGATAAGACGAGATAAATGTGTCAGTACATGAAAGTGTAAGGACGTCCCTGCGATTTTGTCGCAAGACGGCAATGTCATGTGGCTTTATTTTCGCAAGAATTTTTAGGCTGTCATATTGTCGCAACAAAAATTTCAAAGAAAAGAGTTAAGGCAAGATCAATGGGTTTTTGCATGCAAATGCAAAGACGTCCTGCGATTTTGTCGCAATGACAAGAGGTGGCGCAATAAAACCTTTAACCAGGAAGGCAAAATAATACCACATAAGAGAAAAAGAAAAAAAGAAATCTTGGAAGAAACCAAGATTTCCTTACTTATGAAATTCAAGAAAGAACAAATGCTGCGATATTGAGGCATGAATACATATCATTATTCGAAAGTAACTTGCTCAATCTTTCATTTGAATGCAAATAACAAAGGCATGTATGAGAATGTATAGAATAAAAACATGTTATTTGTCTTCATATGATAGATTTACGCACTCATAAAATGAAAGGTTGATAATATATTGATTAATTATATTGCAAAAAGAATTGCTCATTTAACATGTGCGTAAAGGAACAACAAAGGTAGAGCTTGTATTTGAAGACCCAAGAAATTCGCAAAGAAAAGAGTACAAAAATAGAAGATTAAAAGAATGAATGTACAGATATTACAAAAAGAGAAGGAAGAAAATAGAACTATTTCTCGTCTGATTCTTCTTCTTCATCATCTTCGTCAGATCCTTCTACTTCTTCATCTCCATCAGATTCCTCTTCTTCGCTAGCATCGCTATCAGAGATATCCGTGAGAAGGCACATTCTTGGGGATTTCTTCAAGAATGCAAGGATATGCGGAATGAGGATACTATTGTCGTCGCAAACTATCTTAATAGTCTGATTGTGAAAGAGAATAGCATCATTCTTAAAATTCGCAACAATAATCTGTAGTTGCCTCTTCAATCTAGAATATTTATCATCCCGAGAAGAAAGGTTCTTTGCGAGTTGCTCCTTCTCAGACTCAAGTTCTTCAATTCTTTTACGAAATCTTTCTTCAGCTTCTGCGAACATGTGACAATGAATCAGCAACTCAACGACAATTTTATGAAAGACGAATAATTAAATAAAGAAGAACAATTAACAACCTTCTCCGTCAGAGTCATATCCCTAACCAATGTCGTATGATCAGCTTGAAGACTAACGTTAACACCTAAATTATTCCTGGCATCATCTAGAACTTTCGCAGCCCAAGCGAATTCATCGTCATTATTTATGAGAAGAAGGGAGCGAATTTGATTCTCTGTTTCGCTAAGTATAGCATTTTTGCGAATAGATTCATCTCGTTCAATTTGAACTTCAAGAAGAGTCTTTTGGAATTTCGTTAATGCTTGAGCACCTTGTCTGGCGATGCGATCTTTATCATCTATGAGATCACTGATTTTGGTTCTTAAAGTATTGATTTTCTCTTTAGAATTAAGATAGAGACGCTTAAATTGGTTAGTAAGCCTAAACTAGATCTATGATCAATTTCTAAGAGGCGAAATTTGGATTGAAGTTTGTTTAGTGGAAGAGATTTAATCTTGTCATTGGAAAATCTATTCAAAGAATTGTTGAGGTGATCAAGAAGGGCATTGTTATCCATAGGGTCAGGGAATGAGTGAAGAAGAATGTCTTCGTCAGAAAGGTTATAGACGTCTGCGAAAATGGTAAATCAGATGAGGGAAGATATTGAGAGAACAAAACAAAGGAAAAGAGAAAAGTCTCATACCATAAAGTTGTTGGTTGGCACTTTGAAGACTAGATATCTTATTCTTCTGAGTGGAAGAATCAGCTTCTAATTGCTTAGTCTTCTCGCGAAGAGTGGTAGCTTCGATTTCGAGTTCTTCATTTTTCTCGCGAAGAGTAGTAGCTTCAACTTCCGATTCTTCATTTTTCTTGCGAAGTTGAAGATTCTTCTTTTCAAGAATACTTGCGCCTTTTCTCAAGATCCGAGGCAACAACAAAGGAAGTTCTCCTTGCCTCAGGAAGGAAAGTGAAGAAATTATCAAGATATAACTTAAAATCAAAATTATGAAGAAATAGGGGAACGAAGACATACCAAGACACCAAGCGAATTTAAAAGCTTCAGGGGAGTCAACGATCCTGGAAACCCCATAAAGAGAATCATCACCCTCTAGCAAAGGAGCATTGCAGATACTCGCGAGAGCTTTACATGTACTAGAAAGACGATCATCCCCAATCCCTTGATGGAGTCAGAGAAGATGCTTGACAGTTGTGCCATAGAAGATTCAGTTAGAAAATCCTCCTTTGCGAGAGAAGTATCAACATCATCATTATCTTCATCATCAGAGCTTTCACTGGACTGAATCTTACGTTTCTTTGAAGGTGGGGCAGTAGACTTCTCCCTGCGAAGAGAACCTTTACCCTTGCCTTTGGTCTTCGCAACCTTAGAACTTTCTTCTTCTTCAGCACCTTCAACACCAACCTTCGCACACGAATGAAGATAAGAACAGAGGCAACAATATTGTTAAAAATAATAAAGAAAAGTATTTCTTCCTTCATCCGTGATCGAACGGAGTGCCACTATGGTACTTGCCTTAGCATTTCTTTTGTAGCTTTTTCTCAACTTGATAATCTGAAAATTTCGCAAGATTAATAGGTATAAAAAGGAGTCAAGATTATAAACTGAGCGAAATTTAGGAAGTATACCTCTTTTGCTTTATTAGGCCAGTTAAAAACCCAAGGTTGATAATTGGCGATATTCGCAGGGAGCACGTTTGAACCTGAAATATAAGGTCCTTTCAAAACTAGCGGAAAGACGCACCATCTGTCGCCTTTAGAGTGACGAGGAACATTGTTCTTTCCGAATGCCGGTCGATATCCCGCATAAGTATTTTATCACTTGGCGACATTTTCTCTTCTCTTCAAGCGAGCACCCCAGCGAGTTCTATCATTCTTCATATTTATTACTTCATAGTTTTCGAAGAAGCTTTCCACCGTATATTTTTCGGCAAATATCTCTAAGTCATCGAATTTAGGATCTATGACTTCTTTTGGGTAAAGAGACCCTTTACCAGCACCACGGTTAGCGAACTCAAGCATTAAGCGGATACAATCTCCACTCAATTGGTATATAGCTCGCGAGAATTTCGCATGAGCAATAATTTCATAAAATAAAGGAAGATCAGGATCATAGAGAGAATGGGAAGGCCGGCGAGAATTTGGCCTAAGCGAAATTATGATTTCCTTATCATCATAATGATGATCGGCAAACAATTTTAGCGTAAGAGAATGGATTTAGATTCTTGATTGGGAATGGTGGTTAGTACGAAACCTTTCTCTTCGAAATCTTTCTGAACTTTGTCCAGAGAAGTTTCATATTTACGACCAACTGGAGGCATTTTAAGAGTATGTGAATGAAGATAAAATCGAAGATCAAGAGAAGAAGAAAGAAGAAGATTTACAACAGCAGAAGCGGAAGTTACGGAGAGAGGTTAAAGAAAAGTTGCAGAGAAAATAAGAAAGAAAGTAAAAAAGAAGAAGAGAGGAATAAAAAAAGTATATATAAAGAGAAGAATTCTCGAAAAGATAAACACAGTTAATGCGAAGAGTAGACATGAACGGTTGAGAAATAGCAGTTGAAATTGACGTGTCAAGAAATGGATGGAGGAAGAGATACGTGTAATAAATTCTGCGTAAAAGTACAGAATCATGTCAATACAGAAAAATATGAAAAAATGAACAGTCGTGGCATTTTGAAAGTACTAGTTCTCATGACATTCTCTCCTTCGCATAGAAGACATGAGAAGAGGAAAGATGTAGGATCATAATATCGCAACACCAAGACCCTTTTGCGAAATCCATAAACGACTG
The DNA here is from genome assembly GCA_023531295.1 of Papaver armeniacum. NCBI lineage: Eukaryota > Viridiplantae > Streptophyta > Magnoliopsida > Ranunculales > Papaveraceae > Papaver > Papaver armeniacum. The sequence goes on from JAJJWW010000171.1 coordinate 8,264, forward strand.
CTTTGCGAAGATATCCAGTTGGTAATAAAAATGACTTGACGGATGATGACGGCTGAACACGAGAAAGATGTGAAGACCTAGAGAGATTTAGGAGTGTTCCGAGATTTAACATTTGAATACTTGTGAGAGTGTCGCAAGTCGATCCGAAAAATAAAGGACAACTTAATGTCGTCCACTATGTAATGTCCTATATAAAGAGCCGAACGAGGCTTAAGAAAAGGAGAGATCTTTTTAGAGTGGAGAGAAAGTTTAGAGAGAGAGAAAGTCTAGAGTAGCAATTATATTCTTGATTTCATTTCCTTCTTGTAAAATTTCTAACTCAATTAATAAAGAGATTGATTGTTGATCTTAAAGATGTGTTGAATATTACGAATTCTTGTGAGGTGTGTATTGTAGATTTCCCCGCAATTACGGAAGGTCTACCCCCTCAAGTCCGAGAAAGGGTTGACAAATGTCCTTGGCGTGCGCTTTATAGTGTGAAGCCTAGAAGACACAACAACAAAATTACGACAGTATTGATAGAAAGGTGGTGGCCGACGACGCACACGTTCCATTTTATGGATTTTGAAATTGGTAAGCTTGTTTAACTTAATTTATTTTTATTTTTAAATAATTATTAAATAATCAAAAGAATGAATCATAGTTGATATTATTCTTGTAATAGCAATTACGCCCTTGATTTGTATTTCATTTGTGGGATCCCAAGTGTAGTGGGAGATCGGCACCATATAACCAAGACGAATGGATATCAAATAGTAAATGGAGACACTTCTTCCTCGTTTATAGAAGCGGATATACGTGAAGATCATAAAGAATTGAAAGGAGGTGTGATATTATGTTCAGCGTTGAAGCTTATCCTTACCCAAGACAGAAACTTTGAAAATATAGATGACTATCCTGAACTCGAAAGGGTGTTTATCTTATGGGTACTAGGTCAGACGTTCTTTCCAAACTCAACTTATGTTACTAGTGTTGGTTGGCTTGAAGCGTTAGAATATCTTGACAAAGCACCGATTATGACTAAGGGCTCTACAATTTTAGCAGAAATGTCTTGTGGGATGGATCAAGCGTCCATGGGTATAGCTAAGCTAACTTCACTGGTTTCTGGGGCATCATAGAAGTAAATATCAAAATTATTATTTTTTAAATTTATATAATTTTTATGAACAAATGTAGATTAAGTCAAAATATTAAAATTATGGTGTAATTTGTAGTATTGGTGGTATACCTACTTCCGTGTTGGTAAACCAATCCTTAAAGATGACACCCATAGATTTCCAATCTTGGACATGTACGTCTCGACCAACTGGGCGAAGGACACTGGCAGCGACGTCTCGGGTTCCAGTTTTGTTCAGCGGTTTCAACAGATGACTCGTAGCCACAAGAATGTTGTTGTTCACCCTTATATTGATTTTCCTGAGTATGGTGGTAATGATGGAGAACGTATTCTTGATTATTCTATATGTATAGTTGTTTTTTATACTCCATATTTGGATAAAGGGGTCTGGTACCTGGGAGAAAGACTGCAGTACCAAATACAAGGTATATATGCAATTGCAATTAACGCGCCATCACAAATACAAACCTTTGGATATGATTTTAATCATCGAGAAGAATCAATTGGGAGAGGTATGAACTAAATACAAAGAGGAATATTGGCGAAGCGCAGTACGTCACCTGGTACAGGTCGATTGCGAAGCCTGTAATTGGGACACACAACATGCACATCTATGGGTTTGATTTCCCATGGTTATCACGCATGGATCATGATGCAAATATCATTCCTAGCTTGACCACCTCCAAAAGAGCCATGCTTTATGACTTACCTCAGACAATACCAGGATATTCGGCGGTGGTTAGCCGAATGGAATATGAGTAATGGTTTTTCCTTTCCTAACACCGAGGCCTTTTCAGCACAATTGGCTCCAGAGTTGGCAGAAAACTCTACAGTTAAGCGTGCTCGGGCGGGAGCAATCCAAGGATGAGTGACCATCCGGGAAATTTTTGCTGGATTACCGCAGAGATGCCCATTGAAAACCCCACACTGCCGGATAACCGCAGTGTCTAAGTGGGGACAATATCGGTGGAGGGACGGGTCATTACATACCCCACTACGGGTGCAAGTTCTTCATCATCTTCGTCAAATATGCCCCAAATTCATTGGGAGATGCCAAGTATTACTTCACAAGGTGAGCCAATCACGATCTCCATTGTTTCCCAAGCTATGAAACGTGATTATCCTTACTACAATGTGACTTCCAGTTACGAAGAGTTGAAGAACCAAGCTCGAACGATATGTATTGGATGAGTCATAAAATGGAGGCTATACACTTGGGTGTGTGTCGAAAATGGCACGAGGACACAATGTTTGGATTGAGTCCAAGCTGTAAATGATGATGCGTTCACCATCTACCGATTCCACTAGGAGCAACAGGTCATTGAACGATAGTGATAATACAGTGGTGGGAGAAACACAAGTACGCCAGAGTTCTTCATCACAAGTACGGCACAATACTTCACCACAAACTGTGCCTGTATCTCAACCTCAAGTAATTCAGCTAGATCATAGGTGCATTTCATCATCATTCTCGCCCTACAAACCAAATGATTGCTACACTATTACACCACCACCACAACAACAAAAAACATCTTATATGTTTGGAAGACCGGGTGCTTTCCAACCGAGTGCTTTCCAATCGCCTAATGTTGTTTAACCAGTTCTCCCCCCTATGGAAATTTTGTTAATATGTTGGCAGTTGGGGATATCCCAGGTCTTGGAGAATTCTTGACTTCAGAAGATAACAATGAGGGACGTTAGAGAGATTGTAATTTTTAGTTCTGCTATATTTGTAATTCTAGATTTAAAAGTACGACGATTTGACTTAAATGAAATTACATATGTTTAAAATTAAGCTTTTTACATTAGCTTCACTAAATTACATATGTTTAAAATTAAGCAGTTTACATCAGCATGACTAGTGAGAAGTTCTAGGTGGAACAACAACTACAAAGAAGGGGTTGAAATTGTTCAACACCTTAAAGATTTCGAAACATTTTTCGAAACGAAAAGCCACATTTTTCCATCTTCGCCATTCAGCCAAAAATCTTGTTACCATTTCAGCGTTAGTTTCACCTCTCAGTCCATATCGATTGACTTGCATAGTTAAAGCTACAAACTGATTTACTTCTTTCTTAATTGTACCAAAACGATTTTCTATTTCACATATAGCATGACGACTCATAAAACATGTGTCATTGCAGAAACCGTCGTCAATAACAGCCCAGAAATTCACCCATGGATAGTTTGCTAAAGCAAGCTGAGTAAATAAAAAAACATAGTTTCTGCAAATAGATTCATCTTCTTCTTCAAAAGATAATGAGCTCCTTAGAACTAACAAGGGCCGAGACATTTTCTTTCGACAAATTTGTTGAATTCAAGAATTGAAGAATTTTTTTAAGCTCAGAGAAGAAGAGTAAAGAAGACTAAATGTGTGAATTTGGAGTTGAAATGGGGAGTATTTATAGAACTCAAAATTCTAATCGTCGGATGACAAGGATTTACAACTGTCAGTTAGCGGTTGGCGATTTTGTGTCAAATGTTGAAGGGTTGAGCAAGTACGGTGTTTGATGGAATAATGGGCGGTTTGTGAGACACACACCAGCGTTTACGGCTCAAACGCCCGCCTATTGTGCCACGATCGCCCGGCCTTCCATTGAGCACGCGCCTGTTTTTCCATCTCACTCAACAAATCATCTGTTTTTCATGTTTGTTGTCCATGGTGGGATCAAAAACGAACAAATCCTTGTTTTGTCGAGTCCATAGGAACTGCTCAAACTTGTTATAGTTCAATGTCTCTACACTTTACTTTTTACTTTCTAAGATACATTTTACTGCCATTCGGCTATTAGTCCTCGGTGCTTGTATGCGGTCAAGTCATTTGTGACTCGTCCATATCTATAGTCCCATAAATAAACAATACTAGTAAAGAACAAGACTAGTAAAGTTCGCGTGCCGGCCAAAAAAAAAAAAAACTCTTGCACTTTCTTTTTGCACGAATTTCCCGTTAATATTGTATTCCACCACCCCTGCCCACATCATCTTATCCTCATTTATGAACGATGTTTCAACTCCAAAGTCACTTTGAGGAGAAATCCCACCCCCCTTAATGGGAGCAAGGATTAAACCAAATTATTAACAAATTTGAAGCATGGATTAATATAAAGCCGTTGGATCCAATTACTTCAAAATTCAGCCGTTAGATTTCAGGAAAATAATTCCATGCGAACTATTGGTGACAGCCACTGGATCATTTTACTTTCAACATTTTTATATGATGAAGCCGATGATGCAAAAAGGATCTCTCGGTGTAATATAAAAGACTCCGTGAGGACCTTAAGCGAACAACGTGGATCTTTAAGGACCTTAAAAGAAATATGACATTGTGATGATGGCCGACACGCAGTGCGCGTGCACGTCACTTTATGGTTTAAGTAATCCAAAGTCACTGAGAGGAGAAATTAAATGTTGATGTTGTTCTCTGTTAATAGCATATTTGGATACTATTGAAAAGTTAATTTTTGAATTCTGAATATAAAAAAACCAAAATTGGCTTGGGTACACAATATACTAAGGAAAACTTTTAAAATAATAATAAAAAAAATTGAACTTCTAGGATACCTTATTTGGATACTTATTTTATTTTTTTTTTTTTTTGATATAGGGAAAGCCCTAAATATATTCATAATGATACTCCGATTCAAAATCGGGATTGATTACATAACTAACCAACATGTTTCCAACTATAACATGAATTTCAAAGTAGCCAACACCATCACGGACAAGCCTCTCAACAACAAAGTTACACGACATAATCCAAAACCGAATCCTAACTGTCTCAAACAATTTTATTAGGAACATAACAAGTTTAAATGACCTAGTTTGGATTAGAAGTAACTCATCCAAACTATAAAGCAAATCTATAATCAATAGAGGTGCTAGGACCCAAAGATCCAACCATTTCTCAAGGGCTTTTTCATAAACATAGTAAAACAAATGACATAGGTTTAAAGAGATCCAAAGATCAACCCAATTTTCACTTGTTTTTTCAAAGTAACAATAGCAAAGATAACCTAAATAGGTCTTCATGGGACAAAATTGGTCTGAACCGGTCTGGGTCTGAATCGAAATCGGTCTCGAACTAATTGTTGTTGGTGTTTCCTGAGTCTTCTGTGTCTTCTGTGATATTGATGGTGTCTTAGAACCCGAAGTTTCTGCTGGTGTCTTAGAATAACTTGTTGCTGAAGACCTAAAACTACAAATATTAGCTAAAACAAAACCGATTTTAAGAAACAATTGATGGGTAAAACCTAAAATAAGAGATATTAGATTCCGATCACCGCCAAAAGCAGAGAAAAACTTTGATATGCTAAGAACAGTTGGAGATGATGTTGTTGCTTGAAGTTGATCATAGATCTGGACTAAAAATGATGGCATGCTTTGATTGCTTCTCAACGAAAGATTACAAGCCTACCTGCACAAAAAACCTTAGATCTAGAGAACAAACGCATAAAAATCTCAAGAACAACAAAATAAAACTTGAATCAAGAGCAAACTGGATTAAAATGAAACAGTCTGAGATAGAAAAGTTGAAAAAGGCGCTGGAATGTTGGGTGGTCTGCTCAGATTCAGGCGGAACGAGTTTTCATTGGAGAGAGAAAGTTATTTTCCGACTTCTTAAAGTCGAAAAATCATAAGTTAGTTTTAGTATGTAATTTCAGAATGACTTCTAAAAAAAATCTTAAAAATTAAAAATTACTTTAACAAGTCATCTTACACCATTGTTTCCCTATCCTGTACTGTATTAGCATCTATGTGCTATCTGCGCCATAAACTGATGTAGGTTAATCTTCCGAATTGAAGAGGTGAATTAGTGCTTGTTGTGTTGTTGCATTACATTGGGATCCATAACATCTTTGAACAAAATTGTTGATGCTTTTGGCATAAGATTTGCATGTCGATACAGCGCGCAACTAGACGGATGAGTAACCATTGTTCCACTAAAAAATTATCAGTATATGACCGTAACATAAGGCCCTGAACATCAGCTCCATGGTTTAATCAAAACAAGAATAAGTGAGACAAAATTTTGATTCCTTTATAAATCATTATCATTTCATAAGATTTAAAAGTATGTCTATTCTGAAGGAAATTAGAAATATGTCTATTATGAATGCAGTTTAAACATTAGAGTATGTCACAAACTTTAACTCTTTTCAAATTCTGGAGATATGCCATGATCGTTGACTTTCATTTTAGTGTTGCTAGCACGCAGTTGAAACTGCTTGGTTTTAGGTTTAGAACTAGGTTTAAACAAGAAGATAATAAAAGAGAAGAGACGAACAGAAACTTGATTTCAATTGATTATTATTACACACAGAATTGCCGAACAGAGTGTAACATATATACATGAACTTCCTTGAGATGCAAGGTATAGTGATTTCCTAAAATACATGATTTCCTAAACTGTAACTTCTTGTATTGTAAGGTACCGTGTGTTATTTCACACACGTACCAGATGTTGGGTTAACACCCTCCCGCAAGCGTAACGGGTTCTCTTGAACCGTAAGCTTGAGTCGTAAAATAGAAAAACGGTCTCTAGAAAGTGGTTTTGTAAATATATCCGCTATTTGATCCTTAGAGGATATAAACCTGACATCCTGAAGTTTAGAAGCAACTTGATCACGAACAAAATGATAATCAATTTCAATATGCTTTGTTCGTGCATGAAAAATAGGATTGACAGTGAGATAAGTAGCACCAAGATTGTCACACCATAGAACAGGAGGAGTTTGAGTGGAAACACGAAGTTCCGAAAGAAGTGACTGAATCCACATAATTTCTGCAGTAGCAATTGCAAGTCCTCGATATTCTGCTTCAGTACTAGAACGAGATACTGTTTTCTGCTTTCGAGCACTCCAAGAGATAATATTACCACCCAAATAAATACAATAACCACTAGTAGAACGTCGATCTTCAAGAGAACCAGCCCAATCTGAATCAGTATATGCACTGAAAGATAACTTGAGTGAAGAAGATGGTCGAAGAAGTATACCAAACGTAGGCGTATTTTTGAGATAACGAAGTATACGCTTTACCAGACCCCAGTGAAAAACAGTAGGTGCATGCATAAACTGACACACCTTATTAACAGCATATGCCAAATCAGGACGAGTAAATGTCAAATATTGTAAAGCTCCAACAATACTACGATATTCAGTAGCATCAGTTAATAAAGAACTTCGATCAGAGGAAATATCACCAGAGGTACTGAGTGGAGTTTGAACAGGTTTAACACCATCCATTTTTGCTCGAATAAGAAGATCATGAGCATACCTTTGTTTAGAGAGAAATAACCCTGAAGAGGTGCGAACTGCTTCAATTCCGAGAAAATAAGATAAAGAACCAAGATCTTTAATTGCAAATTCTTGTTGCAGGCGATCAAGAGTGGATTGAATACCAGCAGAATTAGAACCTGTAACAATAATATCATCCACATACACCAACAAATAAATAGTACCTTTTGAGCCATTATAGATAAATAGAGATGAGTCACATTTAGAAGTGACAAACCCAATTTGTTGTAAGAAGGTACTGAGTCGGTGATACCATGCACGAGGAGCTTGTTTAAGACCATAGAGAGAACGATGCAACTTGCATACATGAGTGGGAAATCGAGAATCTACATAACCCGGCGGTTGCTTCATATATACTTCTTCTTGTAGTTCACCATGTAAAAAAGCATTTTGCACGTCGAGTTGATGAATAGGCCAATTTGAAGACAAGGCTAATGTAAGAATAATACGAATAGTGCATGGTTTAACAACCGGACTAAATGTTTCAGAAAAATCTATCCCCTCTTGTTGATTATAGCCTTTTGCAACCAAACGAGACTTACGACGTTCAATTTCACCATTAGGTTTTCGTTTGATGCGAAACACCCATTTACAGCCAATAACGTTCATAGAAGGATCATATGGTACCAATGTCCAAGTACCATTGCGAAGTAATGCATTAATCTCATCATCCGAGGAGACACGCCAATCTGGATCTTTATGAGCTTCAGAAATACAAGTTGGTTCACGAAGAGAATCACATACCAGCGCATATTTGGAAGCACTTAGAGCTTTGTAAGAAGGTTTAAAGATTCCATCTTTAGCCCTAGTTACCATCGGATGAGTGCCAATAGTGGATGTAGGAACCGAGCTTGAAGTAGTTGTTGTAGTGGACACGGAGGCTGGTGCAGAGTCAGCGGACACAGAAGCTGGTGCAGTATCAGTTGACACAGAAGCTGGTATAGTGTCAGAAATTGATGCAGAACTCGAGTAAGAGCTGGATGCTGTAGTGGACGTGGCAGCTGGTGTAGTCGACAAAGCATCGGAGGGAGAAATCCGTAGTATTTGTTGAAACAATAACATCGTTCAAAGAAGTAGCAAGAATCGAAACAAGGTTGAGTTTGGATTATTTGACGCACGTGCAGGCGTTTGAAAACCATTGGAGACTGACAGAGGTAACGGAAATGATGGGAACGAAACTGCTAAAGGTGTAGAAGTATTTACCTGAGAAGAGATCAATGCCGGTGAAGGTGTAGATGCGAAGGGAAGGTAGTCTCATCAAAAACGACATGACGACTAACATATATACGAATTCGTAGGAATATGAAGACACCTATAGCCCTTTTGAGATGGACTATAACCAATAAACACACATGGAGAGGAAAGGGGCTCCATTTTGTAGAGACCTATATGGACGTAGGTGAGGATAACATAAACAACCAAACACACGTAAAGAGGTGTAATCCGGTGGAATGCCAAAAAGAGCTTCATAAGGAGATGAATTATTAATAGAAGTAGAAGGAACACGATTCATTAGATAACAAGTAAAGTGTAAAACGAATCATACCAATACGAGGATGGGGACGAAGCCATGTTTAAAATTGTAAGTCCAGTTTCACGAATATGACGATGACGGCGTTCCACTAAACCATTTTGTTCAGAAGTGTGTGGACATGAAAATCTATGAAAAATACCAAGTTGCTGAAGATGCGGAGTAAGTTTGCGATACTCAAGTGCATTATCAGATTGAAAAATTTTAATTTTTCGATTAAAAAGATTTTCAACATGCTTTTGAAACAAAAAGAATATAGAAAAGACATCAGACTTGTGAGACATAGGAAACATCCAAGTAAAGCGACTAAACGCATCAATAAAAATAATATAATATTTGTATCCTTCATTAGATAAAACATGAGAGGGTCCCCATACATCGGAAACAATTAAATCTAATGGATTCAGATAAGTAGTTTTACTAGGATTAAAAGGTAACTTATGACTCCTATGTTCATGACAAGACGAACAAAACTTGATAGTATGACTGGAAACCGGAAGTGAAAACTGAGAAACAACTTTACGAACTGTACGCATCATTGGATGACCCAACCTAGAGTGCCAGGCTTGTAAACTAGCACGTTCTCCTATGCAAACTTTGGGAGATTTAGACGAAACATCAAGTTGATAGAGACCACCCCTCCTACTGCCACGAAGAAGAACCTTCCTGCATCGATCCTTCACAAGACAAAAATTCGGATGAAATTCAAATAAGACATTATTATCAGTAGTGAGACGAGACTGACAAAAGATTATGAGAGATTTGTGGTGCATAGAGAACATTACGAAGTTGTAACTTACGATTGGGAGTACCCAAAATAGAGGAACCAACATTAGAAATTGGAATAGAAGAACCATTACCCATCTGAATTTGATCAGGACCAGTGTACTCATTCGAAAATTGAAGGCGAGAAAGATCATTGGTTATATGATCTGTAGCACCACTGTCGGGAGTCCATGGAGGAGTTGGCAACAATCAAAGTATGAGCAAAAGTATAGGCACGCGGCATAGAAGTTGGTGGTTGACGACGCGGAGGACTAAAGCTACGATCAAAACGGTTCCAACAACTGAGCTTCATGATTCGGACGATCACAAAGTTGATGGGAAGCCCCGACCGATTACGTTGTGATTGAGCTGGTGAAGAAGCAAAGGAAGTTACGCCAAAGATCGTTATTCGAACGGAAGTTACGGTTGTTGTTGGCTTGAGGCCACGGACGAATTCGTTGAATTGTAGGGCCGAGCTGGTGCCGAAGTTACATGGGCTTGGTGGGTGCCGGAAACGCCAGGATATCGAAAAGAACTCCGGGAGCGGAGTTCCGTGAAGACATAGCAGCGTTCGCAACAGGATGAACAATTAGATTTTTGTTCTGATGCTCCATACGAAGTTCAAAGGTCAGCAAAAAGGTAAGGAAATCTTCTACGGACAAAGAGCTCATCGTAGTTGTTAGGGATGTAACGATGGCATCATAAGAACTGTCTAGACCAAAGAAGAAGACGGTGACGGAATTCTTTTGTCTGTGAATTCAGTTGTATTAGCGGCCATAAGATTATCCACTAAGTTTCGAGCATGATTGATATATTCACGCATAGTCTTTGACCCTTTTTGAAGAGTGCGTAGTTCACAATGAAGATGATGAATGTGAGCATCGATTTGGAGGCATACTCGAGCTTCAAGAGAGTCCCCATTTCCTTTGAAGTTGTGAGACGATGAACATGACGAAAAAAACAAGCGAGGTGTAAGAGAAGAAAATGACCAACTTACGAGGATTTTATCCTGTTTTGTCCATGAAAGAAACGCGGGGGAAGGGGCTGCATCAGATTCAGAAGATGCTGGACAGGGTTTGGTACCAGTAACATGACCATCGAGATCGTAACCTTGAAGATACGGTAAAAACTGAGCTCGCCAGAGAGAGTAGTTGGTTTCATCGAGCTTAACTGTGATGATATGGTGAGGTTGAGAGAATAGAACAGAGGACATTACTGAAGATTGAGAAGAAATAGTCGAGCTGATGACAATGGGAAACGGTTGATGATTCGGTTGACATGATGTAGGATCGAAGGTAGGCGATACCAAGTTGAAACTGCTTGGTTTTAGGTTTAGAACTAGGTTTAAACAAGAAGATAATAAAAGAGAAGAGACGAATAAACTTGATTTCAATTGATTATTATTACAATGCATTGCCGAACGCAGTGTAACATATATACATGAACTTCCTTGAGCTGCAAGGTATAGTGATTTCCTAAAATACATGATTTCCTAAACTGTAACTTCTTGTATTGTAAGGTACCGTGTGTTATTTCACACACGTACCAGACGTTGGGTTAACACACGCAAATGTGTGGGCTCGGATAAACTAACGAATGAACTGTTTTTATATAGGTTCCATCCAAGATTTTTAAAGTTTGACTGCAGTCCTCGGAATAAGATTATAGTACTCCACTACTCTCCTGATGCAATTGAAAACGATATTTTAGGCGGTAATCTAATTTCCTAAGAGTCAGGTTCTGAACCAATTAGAACTTTTTTTTTTTCTCTGGACCAATTAGAACTGTTTTGTTCAGAGAATTCAGACGATTCCCTTGTAATTCGATTATTAAGATTCCAATCTCTTGAACTAGACACGCTGTGAGGGTAAAATAAAAAGCAATTACTAGGGTTCATACTCCAAAAACTAGAAATATAAAGGCTAATGGTACACCCAAACATTATTTCAAGAAATATCAAGTTTTCGTCCATGACAGACTCAATTACCGCAAACTAAGCCATGCTAACTCATGTTGCATATCAATATCAATGTCATGGTTTGGCAGTCTACAAGAATTGAGCAATTGTTGCCCAGAGTAATTGCTCTTGGCTAAATTGTGCCCAAAGCAAATAGAAATAGGGTTAAGTGGCAAAATGCCCCAAAATGGACCCCATAGTTGTGAAAATGCCCCGGACGTTACGTAAAAGATTAAAATGCCCCAAAATGATATCGAAATGCCCCAATCCGTTACTTTTACCTATAATAGTTAAAATGGGGCATTTTCACAGTTTTTGACTGGTCAACTGTGTTATGAAAGGTCTCTTTTGCCCTTCAACAAAATCTATGGTTTCAGGTTTTAGGGTTCAGGGCTTAGGATTCAGGGTTTGGGGTTCAGGATTTAAGGTTCAGGTGGTGGCGTTAGTGATGGCGGTGGAAGCAATGGTGGTGGCGGTGGTGGTGGTGGTGGCGGCGGCGACGGTGGTGGCGTTGGTGGTGGCAGCGGTGGTGATAGTGGTGGTGGTGGTGGTGGTAGCGGTGGTGATAGTGGCGTTGGTGGTGGTGGTGACGATGGTGGTGGTGGTGGTGGAGGAGGCATTAGCGGTGGCGGTGGTGTTGGTGTTGGTGGTGGTTGTTCAAGTGGTAGTGGTGGTGGTAGGGATGGTGGTGGTAGGGTTGGAGGTGGTGGTGGTGGCAGCGGTGGTGGTTGGTGGTTGTTCGTTTGGTAGTGGCGACCGTCCAAAACAGTCACGCTTATGTCATCTTATTTGTCAAAAGGGTATAAATGTCATCTTTTCACGCGTGCGGACCACATGCTTCTGAATTTGACCACTTAACCATGTCTAATGGCAACTTTAACGGATTGGGGCATTTCGATATTATTTTGGGGCATTTTGATCTTTCGCGTAACGTCCGGGGCATTTTCACAACTATGAGGTCCATTTTGGGGCATTTTGCCACTTAACCCATAGAAATAATGCACCAATGTGTTTGTGTGCCAGTAAAAAAAAAAAAGATTAGTAAAGTTTGCTGCCAGTAAAAAAGATATTTTCATTTCCACACAAATTTCTTATTAAAATGATAGAAACGGTTGTATCCTTCGAATAACACCCCACAAAACAAGAATCACACTAAAACATCCTTCCAGAGAAGCAAAACCAAGCCTTTTATTGTCGAACTGTCTTTGGTGCGTATTGTCAGAGTATCAGAGAGATGCACGAGACCGTTTAACCATATGAGTCATGGAAGGTGTCTGGTAGCTTGAACTGACAGTAGAATCTCCCCGAGTTGTAGCTTTTTGGCTCGAATGTGAACTCAGTCCCGAAAGTAGATATCCTCTTCCTGTTGACTCGTATGTTTGCCTGCTTCCCATCCTTGATCGTAACTCTTGAAGCTCTAATTCTAAATCAACAGAAAATTTATCACCAGCATGCATAGATGCAGTTTCTGATATCTGCATCCTACAGTAATCAATTATAGACCACGCGGTGAGCAGATCACCTCTCTCAGCAGCAGCACGCGAATTAGTCATTGCCTCAGCAACACGAAACCGATTTTTCTGCCTATCAACCTCTATAGAAACAACCATATCTTCATCAACCATTTCAGGTCTCTGAAGTTTAACTTCTATAGCTTCAGTAGTAATAGATGCTTTAGTAAAAGGATCTTTGTAATCACACCACACACTAACCAACTTCATCAGATCGTTGGAATTTCCATCAGTTACAACTGGAATGTTAACCAGAGCGAGAAAATCCCTCTCTTCATCTGCATACATATCCCCAATATCGACAGATCCTGTTTGGTAATCACCTGTAAAATAAGTGGAATAACTCCCGGCTTTTACTTGAGTAAGATAAAGATAAGGGTCAAGTGAGTGGACGTGTACTTGCAAATCTTGCACAATTACACTGAGGAGACCACCGATACACTGAGCAAATGCATCTTGTATTAATCCCTCAGCTTCAATAAAAGAAAAATTTCCCTTTGAACCCTCTGCAATCGAGTGCAACATTACAGGGTCATGGTCTGCCCCAAATCCAAATGTATGAACTGGAATTTGCAACCTTGAAATTTCTTTAAGGTTGATTCTCTTTGAGAACGAGTCTTGCCCATCAGATAATAGCATGATACTGCAAACAGGATTTTTATGTTTTCGATCTTCAATTACCTTTGCGCCCTTCTCTAGTCCTTCTACGATGTTTGTCTCTCCACCAGCAACCAAAGAATTCACAGCTTGTAGTGCATGTTGCTTACCGGAACCAGTCATGAGGAGAAGTGGGAAGAGGCGATGGGCACGAGAAGAGAAGCTAATAACAGATAATCTATCAGAAGGACCAAGATTGTCTATCACAAACTCCATTGCTCGCTTTAACAACTGAATTTTTGTACCCGTCATGCTACCACTTGTATCAAGAACGGTGACGAGGTCAATTGGTGCACGACAAGTTTGGGACGTATGAATATCATGATGAACTTGATTTGGATCAGTAACATGAGCTTTGATATTGATCAGTATATGGAACTTTTGTTGCGAAATTGATCGCTGAACAGCTGGCAACTCAGTGTGCGTATTGATATCTATGGCCCTGACGATAGCAACGTTACGCAAGGGAAAAGTGGATTTGGTATCTAAGGGATCATCGTCATTGAAAACTAATGGCTCAGAAGATGGAAATTTTGATGTAATAATCCGATTAAAATCTGTCCGGAAAGGAAAACGTTGCCGTGGTGTGGCTGATATGGGATTAAGTTGAGATGGCCAAGCAATCGGGACGATCTTTTTGGGTCCACCGGTTGGATTTGGAGGGCTAGTGAAATGAAATTCCTCCCATTTACCATCACAAGTTGGGCAAATGAAATTACCATCTCCAACTTTTAAGGCACCATCACATCTAGGACAAATCCTCTGTTAAATAAAAAAAATATCCATAATTATTTTCAACCCGATCATTACAATCTTAAATGATCACACAAGATGCATTTTATCTTTCATCACACAAGAATGGCAATTCATAATTGCGAATTTGCAAACCGTACATTTATCTTTCATCATACAAGATGCATAATTAATTTTATTATTATAATTCCTTTGTAAACCAAACTTTTACTAATTATTATTATATTTATATAAACCAAAATATTCATTTCTAATTCTTTATTCCTAACACAAAATAATTAACATTTATTATTTTTTATTTATTCCTAACACAAAATAATTAACATTTATTATTTTTTAACAAAAAGTCTCAACATACCGAACAAAATAACCACAAAAAAACCCGCCACATACAAATACATGTGGCCCCTGTTAAACTCCCGAGGGACGGATCTTACTAGAACCCACAGATTCCCAAAATCTGTGAGGGGCGGTTTTCTTGTTGTTTTTTTGCTCGGTTTGTCTAGAACGACTGATTTTTTAATAAACTTAAGAGGATCATGACGACATAATTTGTAATAGACTTAGAAAAATAAAATAATTTAGGAAAAGAAATCAAGATCTTAATTTCTTTAATAAGGTTTTTTTCATATATGTATTTAAAAATGATGGAATTAAGTGAATCAAGTTTTTGTCTGATTTTAGGGGAAAAAAACATAATCTCATGAAGAATTAAGACTATTTTGGCTGATTAATTAACTAGTAGTATAAATTTTTGCAACAAAATTAATATGAAGAGCCATATCAAGAACAAACAAGTTAGCTAAAAGACTAAAAACTAAGCAACACAATTAATAAGTCTTCCAATTTTGTTGGGTTTGTCTCGGAACACAGACATAAAAGTCAGCTGGTTTAATGAAAAGTGTCAAGGACCAACATGCTTACCATAGAGATATTTTCATCAATGGCCAAATTTACACTTCTTAACTGATAATTTTACAGAGTAGAGAAAGAGAGTACCAATAATCAAACAAAGAGAATATGCTCAAAATGATAAGAGGGTATGAAAGTTAAGAGCAAAGAAATGAAATGAATCAATGATCATATATATATAATTAAACACATACTTAAAGAAGTTATATGCTCACCATCGGTACTTCTAGTATGTAGATCTGAATATCCGATCAGATTTTAGCGCTAAACCCGATCACCACCAAGACCAACTAGTCGCTAGAAATGATGTCGTGGAATGAGAAATACTAAGAATATCGTCTGAGGTTTCAGAGGTTTCAGAGGAGTGCAACGGATTGGTCTTATATAAGGTTATTAAGTTTCACTTCCGTGTGATGGTATCTAGAAATTCAAGATATTATTAAGATAAGATGACTTCTTCAGAGGTGATTCTTCATTAACATGTGTTCTTCTAGCTTGGCTGTTTGCATTTAGCTGCTGCTTGACCATTTATTGGACGTACACGTAAAAATGTGCACGCATTGCGTAGACCCTATTACCGCTCTAATTGGAATATACTCTGTGCCTAGGTTTGTTGGTTGGAAAATTCAAAGCTCTTTTCCAAGATTCTTTGCACCAACCGGCAATTAAAAACTGTATATGTTTTTTGAAATAGTCTGTGTTGACGCAAGAAATCTTACATCATCCCAGAATACTGTGGGTAATTGGGAGCACTGGTTTGATGGTTTTAGCCTTATTATCCGCACAAGTCATCGTCACGTCGTTCTGGAAACCCTATCCGAAGCAAATCGTGTTATTCTTCTAGTATTTTGACCGACACGTCCTTGCTTACGTGAGCGACCGAGTACTCCATTCCCCGTGACTTGGGAAATGACAATGAGTCCTTTCGTAGTTCTGCCGCCCGTCTATAAGACCGAGTAATAAGATGTGTGACTGGGCAAGATATAAAGACAAAGGAATGTCCAAGTTTTTCTCTTTTATCTTTTTAGATTTTTATCTTTTTGGGCTACTATTATTTTTTTTTCATAGAAGAGGAAAAACAGATAACATTACACGACATCAAAAGATGATTTTGAAAAATGAATGATTAGATCAAACGTAACATCCCGGTGATGAAAATCGATAGCAACTTGATAAAAGTCTGGCTATCCTCAAAATCCAGACTTATGCAACCCGAAGTGCAGCCTAGATTATTATTCCCTCACAAGTATAAAACTTGCGGAATCACAAAGTTGGGTCGAAGAGAACTTTGTGATTTCTATCTATCTTGTTCAAGTGATAAATCAACAATTGAACATGATCAGGATACTTAAGTTATCAAGATAAATGATAACTAGACCTTACTTCACAAATTCCAATGAAGTCTTTGATAGTCGCTAAACCCTAAAAGGGTTTCTAGAGAGGACGACTCTAGATACAACTAGGACACACCAAAAAGTAGTGTCGGGATTCAAAGATCCCAGTTTCCAAGAGTTCTCCTTATATAGACTTCAAAGCCTAGGTTGCTTTAGGTTTAAGCTAAGATAGCTTTGGAACCAAGCAAACAATATCCACCGTTAGATGAAAGCTTTGAATCGTATTCACATAAACAAGATATACACTCTGGTTAGGTAAACCGTAACCGAACCGTGTACAAAGACTATGTCCAACATGGTTAGCCGAAACTAGCCGATTTGAACTTAAAAGCTTAACAGTCATTTCCATGAACACAAAGACATTGATCTTGAGTCACAATCATGACATCAAATAAATATAGTATTAATTAGAGAATTGAAAATGCAAATTATCTCAGAGAAATAATTAATCACAGTTGAATCATAATCGACATAGTTGGTAAATGCACAAAGTACAAATACTTGAGTAGTTCTTGAATCGGCTGAGTCAAGGTACGCGGATCGGTTTGCATACTTATAAGAAAAACCGAGTTCCGGAGTTGATAGAACTTTTTCAGTTCACGTACCGGTTTGCAAATTTAGGTGCAATACTAAGTTTCGGAGTTGACAGAACTTTTTCAGTTCACGTACCGGTTTGTAAATTTAAGACCTTCACAGGTTCCGGAGTTCATAGAACCTTTTCAGTTTGCGTACCGGTTTGGGTACTCAACTGGTTCTAGAACATAGAACTGTATTGGTTCGCATACCGGTTTGATTACTTTAACATGGTTCCCTTACCACAGTTCCAAAATGGTTTGTATACGAAAACACATACCTATCTGGATCACGAAATAAACATATTTTCCCATGATGTGCAAACGAATATGCGTATCACACAAATCTGAAAGTCGATATATAGCTACTCTGCTACGTGTACGAGTACATGTAATACGACTTCATACATATAATAGTTTTCCCAGTTTGTAAGACTGATAACAGTGTCTTGTATTCCGAATATAGTAGTTATATATTTCTCTAAATCAATTCGAAACATTCTTGAATAACATCATATCACTATTCCAGGCTATTTTCGAATGATAAACTTGAATCATTTTTTGGTTCCGAACAATAAATTGTTCTCCACCGAAATTGATCAAGTATGAAAAAATGTTCATTAAACTTAGTCATTATATTCCGAGAAATTTGTAAACTAAATAATTAGTTCTTGACTCGAAATTCTTGTCTATGCAAGATAGTCTAATTAGTTATGCGACAATCGTCTCAAGGATAAAAAGGTGAATATAACTTGAGAGATAGGTGGTTCAGTCTTCACTTACCTTTTGTTGATGAAGTTCTCCAAAAGCTTCGTTTGATCTTCGCCTTCAAACGGTAGAACGCAAATGATGACTGGTTTGTTTCTCAATTACCTCTATCCTAGAGCGAGACTTAACTAATTGTAGACTAGAAATCAAGATATAGTTTTGACATCTAAATTTGACAACAAGCTTGATATAGCAACACTTGTGAGTTTGACCGATTAATGCTTTAACAATCTCCCCCTTTGTCAATTTTAGTGATAAAACTATTAATACATATGGATAACAAAAATAAAGCTTCGAAAAACTCCTCGATCCATCATGCCTTGATTTCCTTGGTTTCTTCAACTCTCCTTGAACTCTTTGCTATTTCAAGTCGTAATAATTCTGAACGTGTTCAACCCAGCATCGTTGTTGTTGAAGATCCGTAGCTATAATAAGTCTCGTTGTTAATGTTATACAGAAACATAGTATTATTATCTTCTCTCCAAAGTTCAATTGTATCTCAACCAGGGGCGGAACCATGCCCAGACTAGGGCCAGTTGAAAAAAAATTGGGCTTACTTAGAAGGTACATTGAAGCCCGATTTTGGTCCAGCCAAGTCCAAGACAGTCTAAGCATTTTACATTGAAGCCAGTCCAGCCAAGTGAAAATCCTTTACGCGGAAAAGAAAAAAAAAATTGGGATAATTTGCGTTACCTCCCCTGACCAAGATCATAATTAGTGTTACCTCCCCTACAGAAATTAAATTAGTGAAACCTCCCCTCGTTACATTTTCCGTCCAAAGTTTGGTTATCCCATCAGTGACTTTGTATTACTTTGATTCTTACACGTGGACTTTGACTTTCCCACGTGTAAAACCGGTAGGGAGGTAACGCTAATTATGATCTTGGCGGGAGGTATTCGGGAAAGTCAAAGTCCAAGTGTAAAAACTGGTCCACGTGTACAAAACTGCTGACTAGGATAACCGGCTTTGGACGGAAAATGTAACGAGGGGAGGTTTCACTAATTTAATTTCTGTAGGGGAGGTAACACTAATTATGATCTTGGCCAGGGGAGGTAACGCAAATTAACCCAAAAAATTTCTTTCCTTCTCTTACTTAAAGCGCGGGAGAAATACTTGAAGAGGGGGAAATAGATAATCGTAGATCTAGTTTAAGTTTTTCCCTCTTCATCATTTTCTTAATGGTAAGTAATTAAATCGCTCTACATGATTTGTTATTTAATCTTAGTATATTTGACTAATCAGAACTGTTTATATCCATTAATTTAATTCATTTTTCCCTAATTTTGATCTGAAATTTTAGAAATTATAATAACTAATTTTCAGGCTCACATAAAGTTTGCTTATATTCCTCAATGAAATATGTTCATTATTAGTCCAATAGTATTTGACTAATCAAGACCAGTTTGTATGTACTAATTTAATCCAACTTCTCTTAATTTTCAGCTGAAGTTTAGGATTAATTTAACTTATTTTTATGCTCAAATGTTGTTTGCTTAAATTCCTCAATGAATTTTTGTTATACATTGACTGGGGAAGGAAGAGGTTCAACCTTGGTGCATATCCTTAATTCTTTTCTTCTCTTATCAGGTTATATTCTAAATTCTTTTCTAGCCCTAAGTATGAACAGTAAAGTGATTTAGGATCTAGACTCATATGATAGCCTCGTAAGTTGCAAGGAATGATAAGGAACTAGGATTTAAAATATGCTTGCAGTCACTCTCCTATACAATTCTGACAATTTAGGGTCTAATTTTGTGCCTTTTTTGTTTCCTTATTTTTAATCATTTTCCTTCTTGTTTCCGTAATGTTAATGTGCATCGCATAGTAATCGAATCAGCTTCTGTTACGGTACCCAAGGTACGCTGTCGACTCATCGTCAACCATTCAAATGAGGAAGATTGGAAGCATTTTACAGCCCTATATACAAAGTAGATGGATCAAAAAGTGTTGTTCGAAATATTGAGCTCAATATATGAAGTAGTTGTTGAGATAATTGAACCCGAAAAATTGCGCACCCGAAGAACTTAAATAAAAGAAGGCATACCTGAAGGGATGGAAGTTAGGGAGCTTCTATCCCGAGTCAGGGGAAGGAAAGATTCAATTTCCCGAAAATAGAAGGTAACTTTTTCTCTTTTTTTACATATGCGCAGAATTATTTTTTTAAGCCACCCCTAGTCTCAAATCCTAGTTCCGCCACTGATATCAACTCTGAAGTAATACTACGGTGATATGTTTCTCCCCCTTAATCAATACTTACATCTTTTGTATAATAGATACAACCTATTGTTTAATGATTCACTCCCCCTTACATAATGATCTGTAAACCATATGTATGTAGTATAAAACTACTAAATAATTCTCCCCTAGCCTTTTTGTCAATAAAATTAACAAAGGTACGAAAATCGAGGGATCATAATGAATACAATCAAAAGATATCTTCAAGTTTTAAGGAAGATGGAGATACTACATAATAACATAGTTAAAATGTTACTCCTCATATCAACTTATTTAGATGATTTCACATAGTAATAAATACTTAGCGCTTCATCCTATGAGATAATAAAGATACAAGCATCCCCTTTAAAATTCCACATCCACACTCCCCAAAAAGATATAGCAATTAAGCACAAGTTCATTTAAGAACTCTCCCCCATTAAATGTCATTCCCAAGAGAACAAGATGAGTGACCTTGCTTTTGTGAAAAATAAGGATTTAATCAGATGACAACAATTCCTTACCTGGAACTCAAGTTTTTATTGCCCAAAGGATATGGATAAGTGCAGGGGAAATCAGTACAACTTGATTAATGAACCAAAACAAAACCAATAGACTTCCATAAGTGTTGAAATGTTGCGGTGTCTAGAGATTTGGTGATAATCTCAGCCAATTGTTGTTCTGACGACACAAATTCTATGCTGACAATACCATTTTCATAGAAATCTCTAATGAAGTGGTATCTTATGTCAATATGCTTAGTTCTTGAGTGCTCAACAGGATTCTCAATAATTCGAATCGCACTTGAGTTATCACAAAATATTTTCATAGTTCCAGTATCGATTCCATAATCAGTAAGCATTTTTTTCATCCATAAAAGTTGGGTACAACAAGAACCTGTGTACGTTGATAGTGATTGTGAGTTTTGGTTCCTGCTATGCCAGGCAACAAGATTTAGTCCTACATAATAGAATCCTCCAAATGTGCTTTTTCTATCTTCTACACAACCTGCCCAATTTGCATCATAATAAGTTGTAAGATCAGTGTTAGTATCAAACGTATAGGAGAGACCATAGCCGATATTATGATGTACATATCTTATGATCTGTTTTGCGGCTGCAAGATGAGATTCTTTTGGCTTAGCCTGAAATCTAGCACAACAACCAACGCTAAAAGCGATATCTGGTCTTGTTACTATTAGATATAGAATACTTCCAATGATGGATCTATAAATTTTTTGATCAAAATCAACACCAATCTCATCCTTATGCAATTTCCCTATAGTGGGCATAAAAGTTAATTTGGGAGTACTTTTCTCAAGACCAAATCTTTTAACAAGATCTTTTGCATACTTTTCTTGAGAAATATAAATTTCATCCTTGCGTTGTTGAATTTGTAGACCCAAAAAGAATCTCAATTCACCAACATTGCTCATCTCGAATTCCTTACTGAGAGAGGTTTGAAACTCTTTAGCAAGTTTCTCGGAAGTAAACCTATAAATTATGTCATCTACATAGATTTGAGCAATAAGAACGTCTTTCCCACTCCATTTGGTAAACATAGTCTTATCTGCTCTTTGAGAACCCTTTTCGAAGAAGTGGAGTAGTAAGATTTTCATACCACGCTCGAGGTGCTTGTTTTAATCCATATAATGCCTTGTTGAACTTATAGACATGATCGAGATACTCTGGACTTTCAAAACATTTAGAGTTGAGCAACATTTGAAATATCTTTAGAAAACAACCAATCTTCATGCATAGCATTCACCTCGAAGAAGGGATCATTTTCATTAATGTTAGAGGGAAAAGGGGTTTCTATTGAATTGATTTAATGGATGAAGGGATCATTCATAGTAGGGGTTTCAATGGATGAAAATCCGTCAGATATTTGAAAATTCGTATCTGATAGGTTAAGCGCTATCGGATATTCGATAATCGATAATATCCTATAGGATATCATAATCTGATATCGATTCCGATAGGCTAAGCATCGGATATCGGATATTTATCCGATAATATCCTGTTCTGATAAAAAAATGTTAAAAACCCTTTAAAACATGTTCATAAATGAAATTTAAATTCAATTTATCAAACATTTCATATCGGATATCGGATATTTTTCCTTACTCTTCTACTCGACTCTAATATGGTTAGGGTAAATCACAAATAAGTCCTTATTATATCGGATATTAACAATTCGGATGGAGCCTAATCCGATTCTGATATATTAAGAAAGATATATCCGATAGAATATCTGATCTGATATCCGATAGAATATCTGATCTGATATCCGATAAAACGGATAAAATCCTATAGGATGTCGAATACTCGGAAACGGATTCCAGATATCGGACAGATATTGACAGGCCTAATTTAGAGCTTCATCAACATTTGTTAGATCCACTTACGAGACATAACAACCAAAATTGCAAATATTTCGGAGTTGGTTTCTCGTCTTAGTTGTGGACTCCGTACCTCCAATAATATTGTCAGTATCGTGATTCCTATGAACCCACATATGTCGTGGAGTGGCACGTTCAACAGGAACACCCTGAATAGGGTTTTTCTCCCCATCATCAGAAACAGCGGGATCAGTAACTGTTGGTACAACTTCCACTGATTCCGTAAGTTCTTTGACTTTATCAGTTGTCTCCAAGAGAGGTAACAGCAGGAGAGTCATCATAGCGAAATTCCTTCAAATCATCAATGATAACATTTGTCGATTCCATCATAACACGAGTTATGAGATTGTATACTCTAAAACCACGACTGTCAAATGCATAGCCAAGAAAAATACCTTTATCGCTTTTTGAATCAAATTTTCCTTTCTGTTCTCGATCTTTGAGAATGTAGCGCTTATTGCCAAACCACGGAGATAGTGTAAGTTATGTTTCTTACCATACCATAAATCATAAGGAGTATTCATATTTCATGAGCGTAAATACACACGATTGATCAAGTAGCAGGCTGTAAAGACTGCTTCTCCCAAAAACTTTAATTGTAAGTTTTTATTATAGAGAATTACCTTGGCCATTTCGTGTATACTTCTATTCTTCCTTTCTTCAAATCCGTTGGCTTGTGGAGTGATCAATGAAGAATATTCTTGAATAATACCCAGTTGGTCACAGAATTCGAACACTTTAGTGTCTTTGAATTCAGTTCCCCGATCGCTCCTAATTTTCCTTAGTCTGCGACCTTGTTCATTCTGGATTCTATTAACAGTAATCTTAAATTCACTTAGGGTCTCATTCTATTACCAGAGCATATTTCTTCCATTATTCATTTGGAGCGAAAATGGCGAAAAAGACCAATTCACAGGCTAGTCATATCTGGAGCAGACTAGGTTGCGCAAGGAAGAGGTGGAGAATGAACTGTCAGTTTCCCATAACTGACAGTCGAACAACAAACTCATGTATGAGCTGGTTACCCCTTAACCACTAAAGTGGGGTGTCAATAGCAGTTTTGGTTTCTTACACCCACTCTAAAAATCAGAGAGCAATAATTCCTCTCATCATTGCTTGCTCTTTATTCTCGCCTGAAACAGAAAGAGCGACACCATTACTCGAGATCGAAATCGAGAAAAGAAATTAGGGTTGATGTCGCATCGTGAATCGAGATCGATTGGAATGAGGGTTTAATCGATGAAATGGCTTTGTTCTTTGTTCAATCGATTCTGTTATGAATATTAAGAATGGGTTCATGGCAATTCAAGAATTGGAGGTATTTGAAGAACAACATGAAATTAGGACCTAACGAAATTTGGTTTGTAAAGAAAGAACAAGAAATCGAGATGGGTCGAGAATCTTTGATTCGAGTGATTAACGGCTGCTCACGCAATTGAAGAGTTGAAGCTCGGGAGATTGAGATCCGGATCGAAATGGATTGTTGCTATTCAACATAGGGAGAGGCGATTGGTCTTCTTTTGAATCCAGAAGAAGAGATGGATCTGGGAATCGTTGTGGTTGAATCTCGAGATATGATGAAGAATAGAGATGGGCTAAGCTGGTACAAGCTCGAATAAGTGATGTTCTTTGTGATTATTCAAGATGGTGATGTTAGTGTGTGGAGTGGAATCCAGAGGCTGGTGCAGAGTTGTAGACTTAGTTTATGTTGTAGCTAGAGCTGCAGTGCTTGTCTTTGTCTTTGTAATGGAAGCTGGTGGTGTGCCGGTATGCGAGGGAGAGAAGAAAATAGTGCGAGATGAATGTAGGGTTGTGAGTTGCGGTGTTTGTCTTGAAGTCACATAGCATGTGAATGGGAGCTGCGAGAATGGTCAGTCTTGATTGAGTCGCGGGAGCTACAACGAGAGAAGTGAACAAGAAGGGTATTAGGATGATTCGTAGGCATTGAGTATGGAAATGGAGATTGGTGGAATCGCAGGTGCGGTTGGAGACTCGGATGTAGCTCAAGTTGCGGATGTTATGTGCCGCTTTAGGAGCCGAAGGTTCGGGGAGGAATGGCTCGGTTCTTTAGTCGAAGAGGACATGGAATGAGGTGAAGACAAGAAATTGTGAGTCGATGGAGACCGGGGATGATTTGGTGGCATAATGCAGGGAAGAATTGAGTCGTGTCATGACTGGCGGCTTGAAGTAGAGTCGAAACTAGAGGAATTGGAGCGAGATAAGGGGTGTTGCTCATTACGGGCGGTAGCTGAATGGAACAGTTGGTGTTGCGGCGGCTTGATATGCAAGATAGGAATGGAAGGTGTGTTGCGGCTGCAAGTAGTTGCGAGCCGGGGAATGGCACGAGATTTGCGAGTCGGGTGAATGGATTGCGGGCATGGATAGTTGCCAAGGAGGTCTTGGTGGTGCTTGAAAAGTATGATGGGATTACAAAGTGGCAACAATGCAAACGCAGAGAGCTTGAGCGGAGCGGTGGATGGTATCTTTGCTTGTGGTGATATGATGAGCTAGTGAAAATTGGCACGAGATTGTTTTGAACAAGATCTGCACCAACGGTCGAAACCGAGCAAGAATGGTAAGCGGTGGAACTAGTTAGGTTGTCGGATTTTGGAACCGGAAGCGTGAATCATAATATTTCACTGAATCATGAAAGGGGTATGAGTCGAACGAAAGAGTTGGCGGCTGGACATATGGGCTACGAGTCACGCTTTTGGATGCGTTTTCGCAAGAAATGAGAAGTTGGGTTAGGTGGTATTTTGTGAATGTTTGAATTGCGAGAGAAGCGAGTTGAGATCTTTTGGAAGTGTAAAATGTCTTGTGACAACATCAGTAGCGGAGGCAAGTTCGGAGTGGCTTGGAGATAATTTTCCGACGGATTCCGACGGCCGTGACCGGATTCCGGCGATGATGTCGGCAAATCCGGCGACTAGTTTTAGACCCAAAATTTCAGAGATTTATTTTCACACATGGGCTTGGTGGACCACTTGGAGATGGGTTTTGAGAAGATTTGACCTAAATTTGGAAAGAGTATCCTTTTGGAATTGAAGAAACATATAAATAGAAAAGTCTTTCTCAAACCTAGGGATATATCTCCATGAGGGAGACTTCTACTTTTGTTCTAGGGTTTCACATGATAGGTTCTTCTAAACTTTCTATGATGATTTCCAAAAACACAAGTAACTAAGTTTTTATTATTGGTTGAAGATGTAGTTGGATTTTGCAACCAAGTTATGATTTTTATGAATTAGTTTTCTCTCAATATTATCGTTTGATTTCTACGGGTTACAATAATTGCATGATTGATGGATTGCAATATGATTGAATGTTTGTTTAGTTAAGTCTAGAATTGATTGAACTCACATCCATATCTATAGCTATTTTAGGGTTTTCATCGAGCGATAACCTTGAATACGAGTAGCATGATATGATTCTAGGTTGTAGTGATACATCCTTGTAATCATATGTAGAAATTGACCTTTGTTCGAATTGTTTTGCGCAATGTATTTCAATTGCATTGATTAGCCTATTTCGAAACTTAATGCTCCTAGGAATTGAACTTGATTAGCGCAAGGCGTTAGGTTATTCTTTAGGTAGAATTCACATACGCAGCCCTAATGTGTGTGTTGATGACTTAGGAAATTATGGAGTATTCTTGCAATAAGGTATTCTATGGCTTTTGATGATAGCGAGATTAAATACGAATTCTATTCATATATTCATAAACTTGTTTACAATTGAAGATGAAACCTTTATCCAATATTTTCACATTCTTGATTTGCGTACTTTATTTGCTTTTTGTTTATTTTTATTTACACAATCGAAATTCTTAGGGTTACTTATATAGGAAACCATAACAATTTGACAACCTAGACCTCACTTCCCTCCGGTCCAACAGTAGGTTGTTGAATGGTTCCAAAGAGATCCATATGAATTAAATCAAGTGGAGATTTGGTGGCAATGTCTCGAAATGATTTATGTGAAATTCGTACTTGTTTACCTTTTTAAAAAGCTCCACAAACACCATTGATCTTGGCATTGATTTTGGGTACACGTCTAACAAGTTCTTTATAAATTATCTTTTCAAGGAGGTAAACATTGATGTTACCAAAACGCTCATGCCAAAGATGCGTAGATTTGACCTTTGTCAGATTGCAACAAAGATTAGAATGAATATCTAAAAGATAACGGTTATTCTTACCACGTATTCCCCGAAAAATTACTTTTCCGGGTTTACCTTAAATGTCACATACTTCAGCGCTGGAGATAACTTAATGGCCTTTGTTACAAATTTGACTAACAAAAAGAAGATTTGCAGTCATACCTTTGTGATTGATTGTCAATCCGTCAAAAATAATTTCACTTTCTTACTCACTAAATTTAAATGAAGCACAAGGTAAGGAAGAGTTCGTATCCACAAAGAGGCAATTGTTGTTATGCAATTTTCAGTTTCTAAGGTAACCAAGGGGGGATTTTTGTTTTATCTAAGAAATAAAAGTAATTGAAAGCAAAGTAAGTAATTCGAATAATCAATAAGGAGAAGATATTGGTCACGGGATAGTATCATTCACAAACATGTATTTTCATCAATGATTAGAATTGGTAATTTAATCTCTCATCTATTAAAAGTCCTAGGATACCTTGATTGCAAGTATATCCCGCTAATTCCCTGTTTTCATCACAATCACATTAAAAGATGCACATGTGAATTCTTCCTAGAAAGCAACCTAAAGTGTAAAAGCACAATTAGATTTAACTCCCTAAAAGCAATAAGTTCTATGGAATAAGACTAATCAATGCAAACGAATGTGTAAAAGCACTAAACGTTTTAACAAAAGTTATGATTCACTTGTGACTAGTAGGATATATCATTACAAGCACTACCCACAATTATGCTACTTAGAATCAGGGACAAACAACTTTTTCGTATTGAAAACCCTAATATAGCTCTAGAGATGAATGTAAATCGTATTGATTCCGAACTCTACCAAACAAACTATCAAATCATATAACACTATTACTTGTGAACCACAAACAATAAAATATTGAGACAAAACTAATTCATTGAATCATATAACATATTGAGAAATCAACTTTATCCCATAACCAATAATATTTGTTTAGCTACTTATAGCTATGGAGTTCATCATAATAATATTAATTGAAAAGAAGAAGATGAACAAATGCAAACCCTAGAAGCGTAAACAAACCGGCTCTCCAAAGTTCCAAGAAAGAATATGTGTTCTCCCAAAAGTTGTAGAAGTCTTTCCTTTAAATAGCTCTCTTGTTTCCAAAATTAGGTCTAATCTTCAAAGGTCCAAAAGAAAGAAGTCCACCAAGCCCATGTGTGAGAAAAACCCATGTAGAAAATATGTCCAAAAATACGTCGCCGGAAAACTGGTATTATGGCCGGAAATCGGCCGGAATCCGGCACCGGAAAGTATCTCAGGTGACCGGCAAAGTCCACCCGGTCACCAGTCAACGAGTCAACTCGGGTCAGACCGAGTCAAACCGAGTCATATGAGTCAGGTGGTCTAGTCAGACGAGTCAGGTCTGAGTTAAGGTGTGAGTCAGTCACTGACTCGGCTGACTGAGCTGATTTGGCCTTGGCTCAGGCCATTGCATAGGCCATATCCTCTGCTGCACTATCATTGTGCTTCACCATTTAAACTCCAGCCATGATGGCCCTGTACAAACCCAGTTCTTCCCTGTAGTTCTGTAGCTTCACAACAATAGCCTGCAATAACCATTCCTCCTTCCCTAACTCAGATTCATAACTCTATAACATCGGCAATCTCGCAACACAGTGCACCACTTGCTTCTCATCTCCTCTAAGCTTAGCACCACCAACCAACACATCATTCCCAGTTCCGCAACACCAACTCCGCGGCATTGCTATAATTCAAATCTCACACCTTCTGTAGCTACTCATCTATCATAATCCCTTGGCAGCACAATGTAACTTCACTACCAACTTCAACCACCTGCAACTTTATCACAATCCATTCCACCAGTCATAGCAGCATTTCATACAACCAGCCCTAACATACATCTACACCACATAGCTTCATCCTTGTCACTGAGCCACACACATCATGTATGCAATGCCAGCTGCCAACAACCAACAACTCAGAACCCATAATAGCTCACCTGAGTTCATCCACTCCTGCATCCTCTTAGCTCCATTCCGCTCTCCCAATTACAGCAGCTACAACAACGCCTTCACGGACTTCCCATTCTACAAGCTCTGAGCCCTTCTAGCACAGCCACCAACGAAACTGCAACTGCGACATGCCTGCAAAGCCATCTCAATCACCAGCTTGCACCACCTGCTATGCTTCTTCTTTTCTTCAGTTTAACCTGCAACATCAAGGCCATTCCAGCTTCTCAAACTTCAGTTCCTTGGCCTCAGTGCTATAATACAACCCTGCTCTGTAGCTCATTGTCTCCAATACCTGCACTTCTGGTAGTGCAAGAATCACCTCCTGCAACTGCTCCTGTTACCATCCATCCCACCTGCAATTCAACCATCATGTTGTGCAAAATCATCTGCTTGCCTCAACCCATTTCTTCTTCAACTGAGTTCTTGCCTTGACCACCTGCAACTGCAACAGCTTCACACTTCTCAGACCCTGCTCAATCAACTTCATCCTTTTCAGTAGCAGCTGCACTAGGTCCTCAGCTCCTTCACAATGAGCTATGAACTCATCTTCGATTACATCCATCCCAGACCACCACCAACAGATACCCATGGACAACTTCTCAGCAATCAACCGTCACACAACAGCACCATCATCTTCAGTTCTTCATAACTTCAACTGATTTGCAAACCCATTTATCAATTTCACCAAATCGACAGAAGAAACCATCTCACTACCAACTTCATTCTGCAACCATTTGATTTTGCAACAAACCCTAACTTCGTATTAATCGTCGAATCTCATTTCTAATTTCTCAGCAAAACCCTAACCAATTCTCAATCTGTGTAAGCTTTCACCAGCAGACCCTAGCTCAAACAACTTTTAGTCGCTCCATCTCGATCCTCTAATCCCTCTGCCTGCAATTCGAATCCCAGAAGCAACAATCATACTCTCCTTTATAGCAACATCAAATTCTGTTTAAACCCAACCTTTCTTTGCCTTCTTGAACATCGAAATCATCTTCTCAAACTTAAACCAAAATCACAATCAGTTCACCCCATTTTCACTGTTCTTCAATCACTGCTCAAACCCATCTCAGATTCCTTCCTTGCATCAACTGAAAACTCAGATCTCTTTCCTCCATCGACGGCATCAACTTCGTACAGATTCAAAACTAATTTGAGTTACCGCCTCTCTAATCTTCACCAGCAGAAAGAATAATCAAAACTCGTCTCCTCCCTGTGTTGATCGATTTCAGATGTAGAGCCTCAGACAACCGCCTCCATTTCAGGTGAAGTAGTGAATTTAATGAGAGAAAGAGACTCTCGATCTAAAGTTGTAATAGTTGGATTCAGCCAACCCCTAGTCCCAGATAAGGGACATCCTTGTTGCAGCCCCTTAACCTTTGGTCGGCTCCAGATAGTATTCCTCCGAATAGAGTTGCCCCTTAACCTTGGCTCGGCTCCAAATAGCATGTGAAATGACAATTACGCCTTTTTGACTCAATTTGAATGATTTCCGCTTCTTTTCCTCCGTGCGACTCCAGAGTACCTAATAACTCAAAAACACGCGTAAAGTACATAATTCACAAGAAAAATAACAAAGAAAGCGTAACTACTAGATAGTAAATTAGGTGTTTTAGACACCTATCAGATTCCCCCACACTTAGACTTTGCTAGTCCTCGAGCAAATCAATCAAAACAAATTCTAAAAATACATACAACTCCGTGTCGTCGAGGCTACGGTCACTTTTAGCATAAATAACAAGCCTTTGAACCACTAGGTGTCCCTAGTGGACGAGTTATAGTCCGTGAGGGTTTACTAGAGATATACCCACAAAACCTATTTTTCCAACTTACTAGTTCTCCGTAATGATAGCATCCAACGCGCTAAGAAGACATAGAGATTCTGCACACTAGTCATAAGAAGTTAGACACATAAATGAACATAATCTCATTCTTAAAAGTTGAGAGAGAAATAACCATCCCTTCTCGACAAAAATTCGGGTTCGGAGTGATCGAAAGTCTCGACTACGCCTCACAAGAAAGGGTTTTATGATGTTGCTCTCAATAATAAATGACTTTTTTATGGGTCACACATGTGTCCGGTAGGAATGAAGATAGAATCTGCGACACGTTGAATGGTAGGAAGGTAAAAACCCTCCGAAGTTTTGAAAACCCACATCTTTTATAATTTTGAAAACCCATTTTTCTGACGATCTCTTCGAAAGGAAATCAACCACTTAACGAAGGTGGGAATATGCTTACTTACCTCGTATCCGTTCGACGTGCAACTAGCACCACTCTCACAGCATCCATAGAAACGTCTTCGGTCTTCTATCGGTGTCTTCATCTTCGTCTTCGGTCTTCAACTCTTGATGATAACTCTTGAACTTCGTAGAATCTCGACAATATGATTCTTTCCTCTAATTTCTTGTTGCTTGAAACTTCATTATAGATTTTCCTTCTTTCCATTGGCTTTATTGAAAGAATACAAAACTAAAAACGAACTATACAAACCAAAATATAAAATCTTTTCTTTTCTTTTTTTTTTTCTCTTTTTTTTTTCTTTTTTTTTTTTTTTTTTTTTTTTTATTTTTTTTTCTTTGAGAACATAAAAAAATAAAATAAAACAAATACAAAATAAAAACGAAATAAAACAATAAAACTAGTAATGAACCTAAAGAAATTTTCTCTTGTCTCTTTTTTTTTTAATTTTTTTTTTTTAATTTTTAATTTTTTAATTTTTTAATTTTTTTTTTTTTTGAGACAAGAGAAAAATAAAACACAAAATAAAATACAAAGGCCATGGTATAAGTACTTTACCGCTTGATTCTTCACATCTTGTATGTCTTGATATCATAAACTTCTCGAACTTTCATCCTTGATAATTTTCGCTCTTGTACAATAGTCTTCAACTTATAAAAATTCTGCTCCTTGTCTTGTTGCTTTACTTGAATCTAAAATCTGCTCAATTCTGTACCGTTGCTTGTAAACCATGAACGTGTTCAACTTTCCTTCAAATTTGTGATGCTCCTCTTGTTGATGATGATGGTGTTTCTATGGACCTGTTGGTGTAGAGAGAGATAAGGTGGATGGTGCTAACTGCGAACAAGATTACAAGTGGTATGTAAGTTAGAAATTCGATGTCACCATCATGGTTGATAAAAATAGCACTCAAGAGATCAAAATAGTGCTTCTATGGTGGGAGGTTGGGCAGCTCACCATTCTGCCCGGAGTTTACGTATGGTGACACACACTCTAAAAGCACAAATTTAAACAGGTACAAAGAATTGAAGGTTGGTGCCTCACATTATGTAACTTGGGTAGTCTCCACTATAGGGGATCACTACTCTAATACCGAATTCGAGTCTGCACCTTATTTGCCTTTGGCATGGTTAAATCCAACTTTAACTCTCATACAATTAAGAAACCCGATCATGTTCTCTGTCATCTCTAAGTTCAGTCACTATTATGAGAATCTCGATGTAATCTTAGCGACATGTATACTATGTGACTCTAAACTAACCATAAGTTGGAGTTTCCTTATTCACTATTTCACAAAAAAGTTGAAAATTTTGAAAAATTTACAAAGCAAATGCTTAACCACTCCCCCACACTTAAACTTTACATTGTCCTCAATGTAATTGAATCGTCCAAAGCAAGTCAAGGTGGGAAATTCTAACCAAAAAAAATCAGAAAAGACAAAAACAAGACAAGACACGAAAAAGCTAAAAACAAGACAAGAAAAAAACAAGACAAGAAATACTCATCCTTTGGGTTGCCTCCCAATTAGCGCTTGGTTTAAAGTCGTCGCCCCGACTATCTCCTTGCTTTCTATGACTCCTCCGGAGGGAGTACATCCACAAAGTTAACTCCTTCCACCACTTCGGAAGTGAAATTCTCAAAATATGGTTTCAACCGGTTGCCCATTAACTTTAAGTTCTTTCCCGTAGCTATGCTACGAATTTCCACCGCACCATGAGAAAACACATTAGTAACAATAAAAGGTCCGATCCATCGTGACCTTAATTTACCCGGAAATAAATGCAAGCGAGATTTAAACAAAAGCTCTTTCGCCCAATGCAAAATTGTTTCCTAGAAATCATGTTATCATGAAATGCTTTCGTCTTTTCTTTGTAAATCCGCGAGCTTTCAAATGCATCATTGCGAAGCTCCTCTAGCTCTTGGAGTTGTAACTTCCTTTGCTTTCCAGCCCCATCCATCTCCATGTTGCATTGTTTAATAGCCCAAAACACCTTATGCTCAATTTCAACGGGTAAATGACAAGGTTTACCATACACAAGCCTAAAAGGAGACATCCCTATAGGTGTCTTGTATGCGGCTCTATACGCCCACAAAGCATCATTAAGTCGCATGCTCCAATCTTTCCTTGTTGGATTCACCGTCTTTTCTAGAATGGATTTCACCTCCCGATTAGACACCTCGGCTTGTCCATTTGTTTGGGGATGATAAGGTGTTGCAATCTTGTGCGACACATTGTACTTCGTCAACAAGCTTTGCAAAATCCTGTTTTTGAAGTGAGAACCCCATCGCTAATTATGTCTCTTGGAATTCCAAACCTTGCAAAAATATTAGCTTGCACAAAATCTGAAACCACTTTAGAATCATTAGTTGGGGTGGCTTTAGCTTCCACCCATTTCGAGACATAATCAACCACAAGTAAGATATAAAAATTCCCATGGGAGTTGACAAAAGGCCCCATAAAATCAATACCCCATACATCAAAAACTTTAATAAATTGAATAAAAGTTTGTGGCATTTGATTTCGGGCACCTAGATTGCCGGTTCTTTGGCACCTATCACAAGTTGTACAAAATATATGTGCATCCTTAAACAAAGTTGGCCAATAAAAACCACTTTCAAGTACCTTGTGAGCGGTTCTCTTACTCCCAAAATATCCTCCGCAAGCATAAGAGTGACAAAAACACAAGATAGAATTAAATTCAGATTCGGGAACGCACCTTCGTATTACTTGGTCACTACCATGTTTCCATAAGTATGGATCATCCCATATGTATTGGTTCCCCAACTTCTTAAGTTTGTCCCTCTCAGCACGAGACAAGTTCTTTGGGATTCGTTTAGAAACTAAGTAATTGACAATATCGGCATACCATGGTTCTCCAAAGGCAATTGAGAATAGTTGCTCATCCGGGAAACTTTCACGCAATGGGATAGTCTCCTTGTCCACAGCAAGTCGGCTCAAGTGATCCGCAACGGTGTTCTCAATTCCTTTCTTGTCCTTGATTTCAATATCAAACTCTTGCAAGAGTAAAATCCACCGTATGAGCCTCGGTTTCGCCTCTTTCTTTGTAAGCAAGTACTTAAGCGCTGCATGATCAGAAAAGACAACAACTTTTGTACCAATTAGATAAGAGCGAAACTTTTCTAAAGCAAAAACAATGGCTAACAACTCTTTTTCAGTGGTTGTGTAGTTTTGTTGGGCCTCATTTAACGTTCTAGAAGCATAATAAATAGCATGAGGAAGCTTCCCCACACGTTGCCCAAGCACCGCACCAACCGCATAGTCACTTGCATCACACATGAGCTCAAAAGGCTTGCTCCAATCCGGTGGTTTAATGATAGAGGCTGAAATTAAAAGTTCTTTCAAACGATTGAATGGCACCATACATTTTTCATCAAAGTTAAAAACCACATCTTTTTGCAATAAGTTACAAAGTGGTGATGCTATCTTGGAAAAGTCCTTGATGAATCTACGATAGAAACCTGCATGACCAAGAAAAGAACGTACATCCCTCACCGTAGTGGGAGGGGTTAGAGAGCACGAATAAGGTCTATCTTAGATTTATCGACTTCCAAGCCTTTAGAAGATATTATATGGCCTAAAACTATGCCATGAGTTACCATGAAATGGCACTTCTCCCAATTTAGCACAAGATTTGTTTCAACACATCGTTCAGGATTAGAGACAAATTGTTCAAGCAAAGGTCAAATGAATCACCAAAGACACTAAAGTCATCCATGAACACTTCGATTATGTTTTTCAACATATTCCGAAAAGATACTTACCATACACCTTTGAAAGGTAGCTGGAGCATTGCATAAGCCAAAAGGCATCCTTCTATAAGCAAAAGTACCGAAAGGACAAGTGAAAGTGGTTTTCTCTTGATCCTCCGGCGCTATCACAATCTGATTATAACCTGAATAGCCATCAAGAAAGCAATAATAAGAGTGTCCAACTAAACGTTCAAGCATTTGATCAATAGAAGGTAAAGGAAAGTGATCTTTTCTAGTAGTGGCATTCAATTTCATGTAATCAATACAAACCCTCCAACCGGTTTGCACACGAGTTGGGACAAGCTCGTTCTTATCATTCTCCACCACTGTCACACCTGATTTCTTTGGTACTACTTGTACCGGACTCACCCACTTGCTATCGGATATGGGGTAGATAACACCCACTTCCAAAAGCTTGAGTATTTCCTTTTTCACAACTTCCATCATGGGAGGGTTCAAACGACGTTGCGCTTCCCTTGTAGGCTTTGCATCATCCTCCAAACGAATTTTGTGCATACAAACGGCAGGGCTTATACCCTTGATATCGGCGATTGTCCATCCTATGGATGTCTTGTACTTCCTTAGCACCCTTAGAAGTTTTTGCTCTGTAAATCATTAAGCTCATTAGAAACAATCACATGATAACTCTTCATTATCACCCAAGTACAAGTACTTTAGGTGATCGGGAAGAGGTTTCAATTCTAAAATTGGAGATTTAACAATTGAAGGTACAAGCTTTTCATCCTTTGCATGGTAAAGAAATAAAAGAGATATTATGAGTTTCCGGGCATCCTTGTAGTGAATTAAGATCACCAAG
The DNA here is from genome assembly GCA_023531295.1 of Papaver armeniacum. Classification (NCBI taxonomy): domain Eukaryota; kingdom Viridiplantae; phylum Streptophyta; class Magnoliopsida; order Ranunculales; family Papaveraceae; genus Papaver; species Papaver armeniacum. The sequence continues at coordinate 44,105 of JAJJWW010000171.1, forward strand.
GGCTTTCTTGACTTCATTACCACACTCTACACCATTATCCATGGATGTAGTTAACGCGGTTTCCAAAGCGTCATCACCGTTTAATTCAAACATTTGTTGTGCCAATTGTAGTAGCAGGAAATCCCACACTACACCCCTCACTATATTTTGATTAATTAGTCTCTTGAAAGTTGTATAATTGAGAATGTTTATTGATTAATTTCATCAAGTGTTACGGAAAGTAGAATTACACTTAGAAGTTAGAACACTCTTAAACTTTCTCTCTCTAATGACTTGCCTAACCATTCTAAAAAGATCCCCCTCACAACGAGACTCACTCGACCCTTTATATAGGGTAATACATAGTGGATGACTGACTAAGCTATCCTTTATTTTCGGGAATGTCTCGCGAAGTGTCGCGAGTGTACAACTTATTCAATCTCGCGACACTTCTTAACCCTCGCCGGGTTCCATGTCTTTCGGTTGTTTTGTGTGTCGTTTCTCATCGCGTCGTTCATTTTAGTTTCTGCGACTCCCTCGCGGTACCGTCGTTTATTGATCCCATGAGCCCTATGCATTGCGATATTATGATCCTACATCTTGCCTCTTTTTCCTTGAATATTGCTTGAAGAGCGATCTTAAAGGAAAAATCCGTTGTTGTAGTAATCTTTGATCTTTGTTGATGAAGGAACGAGCAGGAAGAATACGTGCTTGAAAAGTACGTACTTGCCTCTATTCTTGTGCGAAGTTAGGAGTTTCTTTGAGATATATATGAAATATCGTCTCTTATCTCTCCTCATACTTCTCTGCGAGGGGAAGAGTACCATGAGATTTTTACAATATCGTTGCCGCGACTGCTTATCTTTAGAATCTTCAGTTTTATACTTTTACACGGATTTTGATTATTAATGTCTTCTCTTGACACGTCTCTTTCAACCACTTTTTCTTGACCGTTCATGTCTCTTCTCGCATTAAATGACCTCGTTTTTCTCGAGGATCTTTTTTCCTATATATAGTTTTCTTTTCCCCTCCTTTTCACTCTTTAGTTTCTCTCTGCAACTTCTTTTATTTTCTCCTTCCGCAATTTGCGCTCCTGCTACTGCCAATTTTTTTTCTTCGTCTTTTTCTAGCATCGATCTTAACCTTTAACTTCTCATCCATTCCCATACTGATAATGGCTGCCATTAGTCGTGCATACAAAGCTTCTTTTGATGAAGTTCAACAGAAGTTGCTCGAGAAGGGTTTTACTCTATCGACCATTCCTGATCAAGAACCCTCATCCATTCTTTCCGCAAGGTTATTTTCTGATCATCAATGTGATGATCAAAGGATTATAGTCTCGCTAGGTCAGCTTCTCGCGGGACTTCCCATTCCCTTATACGATCCAGAGTTGCCTCTATTTTATGAAATCTTGGCCCATGAAGAATTCTCTCGAGGCTGTTTATCGGTTGAGTGGCGATTGCATTCGCCTAATGCTTGAATTCGCGTATCGTGGGCGGCAAAGGATCTTTATACTCTACTCTTGTTAGACACCCGATTTCAAAGACTTGGAAATAGTTGCGGAGAAGTACCTTTGTAGAAAACTTTTTGAAAATTATTCGGTGATAAAGATGGTTAATGCGAAGTCTCATTTGGGGCATTCGCACGAAAAAGAAGGATAATGTCCCCGAGGATAAATTGCTCATGCGGGATATTGATTGGCACCGAGGGTAATAATACTACTCCTCGCCACTCCAAAGATGAGAAATGGTGGGTTGTACCCTTGTTTTTAAATGGTCCTTATATCGCGGGCCGAACGTTCTTCTGCGAATCTCGCAGGGTATCATCCTTGGGAATTCAAATGGCACGATAAAGCAAGCGAGGTATGTTTCCCATTTTAAATCTTGCTTTTGCAACTTTCTGTTTACATATGTTGAGTTTGTATAATTTTTCAGATCGCCAAATTGAGAAGAAAGTACAAGGATAATCCATTGGAGAGTACTCTGTCCATACTTCGATCGCTTACTAGTGAAGTAAGAAACACTTCCTTTGTTATTTGAAACAATATTGTTGCCTCTGTTTCTTATCTTTGACTGTATGCGAAGGTTGGAGTTGAAGAAGCTTTAGCCGCGAAGACTAAAAGCAAGGGTAAAACTGTCGCTCGCCAGGGTAAATCCTCTGCCCCCTTAACTAAGAAGCGAAAGGTCCAATCCTCTTCTCGCCTTAACTCAAGCTCTGAATCTTCTGACAAGGATAATCATGAATCGAATTCTTCTCTCGCCAAGAAGATTCCATTGACCAGTTCTTCCATGGATCAATTATCCAACATCTTCTCAGACTGTTTCCAAGGAATGGGAGATGCTCCCCTAGCTTCTCTTTGCGGGGCTCTCGCAAACGTGTGTAATGCTGCTTTACTGGAAGGCAATGATTCATTCAATGGAGTCTCTAGAGTTGTGTCTCCTGATCTTTTGAATGCACTTGGGTCTCTGGTATGTGTACTGGCATATTTCCCTGCTAACTTTAAATTGCTTAGTATATGTATATGTTTTAACGATTTTTCTATCTTCTTTTATAGGTTGGAAGATCTTCCTTTGTAGTTGCCTCAGACCTTGAGAAGACGCAACAATCTTGAAAAGAAGAATTTGCAATTGAGCAAGAAGATTCAAGAATTAGAGGCCGAAGCTGCGTCCTCTCGCGATAAAGATGAGAGAATTCAAAATTAAACACCGAACTTGACTCCCAAAGGATAAGGTGTCCTCTCTTCAAAATGCCAATCAGCAACTTTATGGTATAAAATTTTACCTCCTTTTATTATTTATATTTTAATGGTCGCCTATTGCTACTGACTTATTACTTTTCGCGAGATGTATATAATCTCTCCGATGAGGCTATTCTTCTCCATACATTTCTGATCCTATGGATAATAACCTTCTTCTCGCTCACCTCAACAACTCTTTAAGTAGTTCATCAAACAAAATTAACTCCCTTTCATTAAATGAACTTCAGACCAAATATCGTCTTTTAGAAATTGAACATAGATCTGGTTTAAGTGCTGCCAACCAATTTAAACGAATGTTTCTCGAGTCCAATAAAGAAATCAAAATTTTGAGGAAGAAAATTAGTGACCATATAGATGATAAAGATCGCATTGCTAACAATGGTGCACAGGCATTAGCAACCTTTCAAAAATCTCTCCTTGAATTACAAATTGAGCGGGATGAATTGCTTCGCCAGAATTCCTTACTTAGTGAGCGAGAAGATCAAATTCGCTCCCTCCTTGTTATAAATAGTGACGATGAATTCGCCTGGGCAGCGAAAGTTTTAGATAATGCCAGAAATAATCTAGGTGTTGATGTTAGTCTTCACGTAGAGCATACTTCCTTGGTTAAAGATATGATATCTGATAGAGAAGGTTATTTGTTACACCTTACTACTTCTTACTTCTGTAGTATTGCTTGTAAATTATTAACTTGTTGTTACTTATTTGCAGAATCTGATAAGAGGCTTCAGGTTAGAATTAGAGAGCTTGAATCTGAGAAGGAACAACTCGCCGGGAATTTTCCAGCGAGAATTGAAGAACTCGAAACTGAAAAACAACAACTCGCCAAGAATCTCTCCCTTCGTAATAACAAGTATTCCAAGTTGAAGAAACAATTTGAAACAACAGTGGAGAACTTTAGTAATGATGCTGTTCGTTTTCGCAATGGAGCCATGGAGTATGTTTGTAAACACCAGAACATCCCTCTGCATACATATCCCTGGCTTCTTGAAAAGGTTCCTGAGAACTTGCCTGTCTCAGATGTTTCTGATAGTGAAGCTGGCGAAGAAGAAAATTCCGGCGACGAGAATAATAAAACTGATGAATCAGATGAAGAAGAAGAATCACCCAAGATGTAATTCTTTTTGTTTTCTTTTGCTGCGTGTAATATCGTACATTCTTTGTATCTTTGTTATAGTGAACTCTTTTTCATGAATTCAATCTTCACTCCCCTTTTTTGTTAGTTCTTCCTTGTAATATAATTGACTATCTTTATTGATGTATAACTCTTTCCTCGGAAGATGAATAACAATATTCCATCTTTTCCATTCCCATACTAGCCTCTCGGTATTCATCTTCGATGGAAGAAGTTAGTTATCCTCATGTATTTTGTTGAATAATAATTTTAGTGATATTGAAATGTATAGCCGCGGCGAGTCGCGAGATATCTTTATGAATTGAGAATTCTATCTCCTCTTCTTTGCGACAAGGTCATGAGGCCGCCTCTACACTTTCATGCAAAGGCCCATTGACCTTGCCTTATCATTTTGTGTGGTCTTCCAAGTCAGACCTCCTAATTAGAGGTCCTCCCCCTTGCCAGTTCATTGCGGCAAAATCGCGGGACGTCTTTACACTTGTATGTAATGACCCATTGATCTTGCCTTATCATTTTTCAAGTATTTTTGCCTCTGCGAGGATGTTTTTGTTGCGACAATATGACAGGCCTAAACATCCTTGCGAATATAAAGCCCCATGACATTGCCGTCGTGCGACGAAATCGCGGGACGTCCGTACACTTTCATGTAAAGACCCATTGATCTCGCCTTACCCTCGCGTTAGTATTATTGCCTCTGCTAGGATCATTGCACAAATATGATAAGCCTAAGTCTTCTTGCGAAAACAAAGCCTCATGACATTTGCGTCTGTTTTGGCACCCCCTAATGGAGAGCACCGCCCTTATCATCTCCCGGTTGCCCCTTCAAGGAGGCGAAACATCGGCCATACAAGACTAGCTCCTCCCATCCGGTCTTAACAACAACCAGTTGTTTTCGCGAGTCTCTTATCCCTTATACCTATAGGGTTTATGGTTACGAGACTGCACCCTAAGTGGAGTTTTCTTCGGGCGAGTGCAACGCATGCCAAGACTTGCCAAGAATGGCCAGGGTAGGTTCATCCATCCCGGGCACTCTGGCTCAACCGTGTACCTCGGCGCCTTGTGCATACTGCGACTCCTAAGAAGAGACCCTCGGTCGCCCAACCAGGGTATAACCTACATATATAGTTGGGAATCCAAGGTACCTCTTAGGATAGGCTTTCATGGGCCCCAAATTTTCATGGTTCGGGCTTCGGGAGCGGTGTAACCTTCCCTTTGAACCACGGCGAGAGATACCCCCTTATATGACGCACTTTAGGTCTTACATTTGCCTCTTACGAAATGTTATTCGCGAACTAGGGTGTACGCCATAAAGGTTCGTCCCATTCATTTGCGCATTTATATTTGTTAAATCATTCAATCATTCATGTTTCATTATTTTGCTGATATTTGTTTGCGAAGTATTCGCACTGATTTACATTTCACTTGTTGTATTTCACTTTTCTTTCTTAATCGTATTCTCATTTTACTCTTGGCTGCGAGATTCTCGCACATCATTACTTCAACTGTTACTTTGCATCCTGCTGTTATTGATTATTCACTTCTTATGCCTTTTGTTCCTCATATCTTTTGCTTCTTTGTTGTCATAATATTGGTCTGTCTCCAGGGATTCACCTCGCGAGATATGTTCAGCCCTCACTTCTATAGCATCTACCATCAATTTTTCCTTCCTCTGCTCATCTCTCACATGTTGTTTCCAACCTTTTCTTTTGGCATTCCTTTCTTCGTAGCTTTCTACATCTACTTCATGACATTGTTGCGACTCCTTCCAATCTCCCTGTATAATACCAATGCCATTTGGATGTGGGAATTTAATACATTGATGATATGTTGACGCGACTCCCAAGATTTCATGAAGCCATGGCCTCCCAATCAGCGCATTGTATGGAGATTCCACGTCAACCACACAAAATAAAATATCAGTTGATAATCCTTGTAGAGGTATTCTCATGCGAACCTCTCCCTTTGGTTTGTTTGCAGTGCCATTAAAGCCATATATCTTGTATGTAGAAGGGATCAAGTCTTCATCTTTTCCGCCCATCGTCTTGTAGGTATGGTAGAAGAGAATATTCACTGAACTTCCTGTGTCGATTAGAATTCGGTTGATCGCCCAACAAGCTCCTGCCTCATCATCTTCTCCATCAACTGGTTTCGGGTTAATCTCTAGTCTCACAACCAACGGGCTATCGTGTGTTTCTCTTCCTTTTGGTACTTCATCTGCAGAGAAAGAAATAGTCTTCACTGCCACTTTTCTAAGCTGCGTTGTCCTCGCCGGACTCATTATTTCTTTATCATTAGCATCTCTCGCAAAGACTCTACTGAGCACGTTGTCATGAAAATCTTCGATGGTGCGATAGGAGTGGACGATAGAGTTGCAATTCAAATTCTTAGCTTTGGTTCCTACTTCTATCACAAATGTTTCCTTTCCTTTCGTTGACACTTTGTTCTATGCATCTCGGTGGTGGTGGTAATGTCGACTGTTTCTTCTCCCTTTAGAAAGTGATTGACTTCCACGATCAATCATCCACGAGAATAATTCTTTTATGTTTCTACAATCGTTTGTTTGATGCCCATGGAAGCGATGGTAAGAACAAAACTCATGACTTCTATCTCTTTGGCGGTGGTTCCATTCCAACATTCCAAGGTCTTTGGTACATTTTCCATCACAAGTATAGCTTCCCAGATCTTTTCAACGCTAGCATTCGGTGGAGGCATCTTAATTTGTTCCCATCTTTGTTCTATGATTTCTCGCCCTCCACGGTTATTTTGCCTTCGTCCACCATAAGTTTCTTGCACATGATCTAGCCTCTGAATCTTATTATTCTTCATTACGGTTGTAGTAGTTCCTTTCACGTTCAAACTCTTCTTGATCGTGGCTTCCCATGGCTACTATCTTCTGCTTTGTCCCTCATCGCTCTCCTTGCCTGCTTGTCCTTGCGAAGTGCTCGCCACTTTGTATTTATGAATTGAGGTAACAAACTTGCGTTCGCGGCGTTGGAGTTCGTGTTCGTGACGGGATAAGAATTCATTTCATTTTGTCTTTCTTCTAAGGCAATATATTCTTCTGTAATTCTCATGATTCGCCATCGTGATTGTATTTTTGATTCTAAAAATTTGAATGTATAACAAGTTAGTCGCGAAGAGAGCATTCACAAATGAGAGTATGAGATATCTCTCCTCAACCCGGTCTGCCATTTCGCCGCACATGGTTCTCCATCTTCTTTGTCAAGCTGTCTTAAGCTCTCGCCAATCCTTTGTTTCAGCCGATTACATCCTCAATACCTGGTCGTGAAGAGTTGTTACTTATGTATGCTCCCAGGAATGTGGCTTGTAAATGATTGAATGATGTGATTGTGTTCCTTGGCAGACCTTCAAACCATTTTAGTGCTTCTCCTATTAAGCTTGACGCGAAATATTTGCACAATATGGCATCATGATTCTCCCATTGTAACATACATCTCATGTAAGCCTTAATATGTTGTATCGCACAGGTTGTTCCATCAAAGATGTTGGTTAATGCGGGTAGATTACATTTAGGAGGTATTCCTCCCATCTCGCACTTCTAGCGTGAAGGGATTCTTCGCGGCTTACGCAATAGCTTCGTCTAAGTTGTCTCCTTCCTCCTTCCCTTCTATTGTTCGGTAATCCTCTCATTTGGCTAGCTCTCTTAAGATTTGTTCATTTGCCTCGAATTTGATTCTTTGGTCTTTTAGCTCGCTTCTCTCCTTCTTCGCTCGTGCCTATTTTGACCTTCTGCTCATTATCTTCTCCTCTTCTTTCCTCGCGACGCTCTTCTTCGCCTCTTTCGTTAATTCGCACGCCATTATATCGGTTGTTCTCTCTTCTTGGCTGCCTCTCAGCTCTCATCATTTGCACCCTCTCATACTCTTCATTAATATTTCTATTGGTACGATTTTGTTCCCTCCTTCTCTCGCGGTTGTCATGGTTATTCTGCCGGATTGCCTCCTCCATCTCTTGATTTTCCATTTCTTCTCTTAGCCTTTCTCTCTCGCGAGCTAGTCGCGCTTGTTCAATGTAGTGTCTCTCAATGTCATCCTCGATCTCTCGGTTTCTTCTCAATTCTTCTCTCCCATGCAAGATTATTCTCCCTTCGAAATTTGAGTCATTTGGTTCTTGGAATTGCATGTTTCCTTGATTTTCCCTATTCCGCTCATTTGGAAGATTTTCGGGTTGAGGAATATAACGATCTTCTATTTCTCCTCTTCTCTCGCCGTGCTCTATATATTCGGATTTTGTGTTTCTTCATTGGTGCGTTCTGTTGGTACAACTCTCCTTCTTTCTTCTCCATTCGATCTTGAACTTGATCTCACGCTACTTCTAGATCTCTATTTTGCAACCTCATATTTTCCATCCTCAATTCGTGATTTTGTCTTGTCAAGTTTGCTCGTTCCTCTGCCTCAGCCGTCTCTCCTCGTGTATTGTTTGTCTCAATCTTTCTAGGGCTGCGATTTCTTCGTTCCTGGATTCATTTCTCCATTCATTTCTTGCTCTCCTCCTCCTTGTCCATTGTTCACCAGCTGCTGCTCCTCTTCTCTCTCGTCTTCAGAATCAGATCTCCAAGTATGCACACTTACTCTATCATAATCCACTGCCGCGTTTGCTACCGGGGAGATTGGTGGCTGGTTTTGACCTTCTCCATCATTTCTCATATTCATCCTTGATGATTCTCTGTTTCATTCCTCCTTTCTCAGACAAGTCTCCCACTTCTTCTTACAATCGTTGGTTGCTCTTGTACGTTTCTTCTTCTAGCCATCTTTCTTTTTCAATGAATTCTTGAGTATCTTTTTCGAATCTCTTCTCGTTAATCCAAATTCTTTCCAATTTCTTCGTCAATCACTGCTCGTCCCTGTTTCTAGCGCATATGTAGTAGCAGGAAATCCCACACTACACCCCTCACTATATTTTGATTAATTAGTCTCTTGAAAGTTGTATAATTGAGAATGTTTATTGATTAATTTCATCAAGTGTTACACAGGAAAGTAGAATTACACTTAGAAGTTAGAACACTCTTAAACTTTCTCTCTCCTAATGACTTGCCTAACCATTCTAAAAAGATCCCCCCTCACAACAGACTCACTCGACCCTTTATATAGGGTAATACATAGTGGATGACAGCTAAGCTATCCTTTATTTTCGGGAATGTCTCGCGAAGTGTCGCCAGTGTACAACTTATTCAATCTCGCGACACTTCTTAACCCTCGCCAGGTTCCATGTCTTTCAGTTGTTTTGTGTGTCGTTTCTCATCGCGTCGTTCATTTTAGTTTCCTGCGACTCCCTCGCGGTACCGTCGTTTATTGATCCCGCGAGCCCTATGCATTGCGATATTATGATCCTACACCAATGTATCCATAACATCAATGGAGAAACAAGAGTGGACATCACTAGGATATCTCATCGTCTCGAAAATGTTGAAACGTATTTTCTCCATCAAACTCCATGGTCAACGTTCCCTTATCCACATCAATTATGGTTTTCGCCGTTTTCATGAAGGGACGCCCAAGTAGCAATGGAAGAGACGAGTCCGGTGAACCTTCATCCATCTCTAACACACAAAAGTCAGCTGGAAATACAAGTTGATTAACCTGCACAAGAACATCCTCAACAATACCCATTGGGTAAACATTAGAGCGATCGGCTAATTGCAATATAATTTCAGCCTTTTTAAGAGGACCAAGATCAAGTGAATTATACATTGACGCAGGCATAACATTAACGGATGCACCTAAATCCAACATAGCTTTGTTAAACGTTGTGTTACCAATTGTGACGGGAATGTCAAAACTATCGGGATCCTTGCACTTAAGTGGGAGTTTGTGTTGTAAGATTGCCGAAGCATTCTCCCCCACACTAAGCACTTCATTACCTTTGAGCCTTTGCTTATTGGTGCACAAGTCCTTCAACACCTTTGCATACTTTGGAACTTGCTTGATAGCATCAATGAGTGGTATGTTCACGTGGATCTTCTTTAGAACGTCTAAAATATCCTTTTCTAGTTCCGCCTTCTTAGAACTTTCAAATCTGCGAGGAAAAGGTAAAGGAAGAACATAAGTAGAAACCGGAGTTTTAGAGTTAGGAATAGGTACCTCAGAAGTTTGGGGAGAATCCTCATTATTCTCCTACAAAACAGGTTCCTTTGGTTTTTCCACCTTGCCCGAATCAGTAACTTCGGGTTGCACAAGTAGTGTACCACTTCTCAACATAATAGCATTGACACCCTCTTTTGGGTTAATAGGTTGAGAAGGGAGTTTCCCACTATTTTGTGCCTTCAATTGGTTCAACTCAATAGCCATGGATCCCATTTGTGTTTGCAACTCCTTGATAGCATTCTTAGTTTCTTGTTGACTTTCTTTGAACATGGTAGAAATGCCTTGCATCATTTTTTGAAGCTTTGAGTCAATATCGGAACCTTGATTTTGCATTGATTGTTGTGCTTGTAGTTGCTGAAATTGTTGTCTCGGCTGGAATTGTTGTTGTTGAGGTTGAAATCCACTTGAAAAGTTGAAGGTAGGTTGTTGAACCGCTTCTTGCTTGTTGGCATAGCTAAAATTGGGGTGATCTCTCCATCCCGGATTGTAAGTGTTTGAGTAGGGATGATACCGTCTTTGTTGATTTGGAAAGATCGCATTAGCTTGCTCGTCCTCATAAGTTTGAGATGAACTAGGTATCACCGCGGCTGCAACTTGTTGCATCATTGCTGACATGTTACCCATTGTTGACGAAGTTCCTCAACCTCGCTCACTTCATTCACTCTTCTTAGAAGCACATCCGAACCACGACTCAAAAATTGTTGGGAGTTTGCTGCCATGTTTTCAATTAACTATCTAGCTTGTGCCACCGTCTTGCTAACTAGTGCACCACCACCCGCAGCGTCAATAAGATTCCTATCACTTGATTGGAGTCCTTCATAGAAGTATTGGATGATCATAGCGTCACTGAATTGGTGATGAGGGCAGCTTCCAACCAATCTCTTGTATCGTTCCCAACATTCATATAAGGATTCTCCCACGTTTTGCTTCATCCCACAAATCTCCTTGCGAATTTGAGTAGCCTTTGATGCAGGAAAATATCTCTCTAAAAAGAGTTTCTTCAACCCATTCCATGTTGTGACACTTCCGGGAGGTAAATAGTACAACCAATCCTTAGCACTATCCATTAAAAAGAAACAGAAAACTTTCAACATTGCACCATCCGCTGGAAGCATAGCCGTGACAATGGTGTGGAAGTCCATAAGATGTTTGTTTGGATCTTCATTCACCATGCCATGTAATTTTGGTAATTCTCTAAGCAACCCAGGCTTTATCTCAAAAGTAGAGTTCGTTTGGATACACCCATGTTGTGTATCAAGCCTATGAGAAGCCAAGTCCTTGAGTGAACGATTTGCATCACCCATTGCTTCTTCTTCTTCAACTTGTGGTTCGTCTACGATTGGAACCTATTTTTCTCCTTCTTCTCGTTGGAAAGTCTCTTCTTCCGTTTCCAACTCTTGTTCTTCCGTTGTATCTTTACTTGGTTGGAGTATTGTGCCTATTCGAGTAGCTATCCCACACTGTGGATAATTCCAATCTTTAGAAGCCAGGGATTAGGTACCTGAAAACAATTCTCCCAAACAAGTGAGAAACAAGACAAGAACCGAAAAGCAAAGATAAAAGCAGAAATTGTAAAAAGAAACTAAAAACTTAATAACAAGCCGTATGCCTCCCCGGCGGCGGCGCCAAAATTTGGTCGGTTGTCAATCCGTCAAAAATAATTTCACTTTCTTACTCACTAAATTTAAATGAAGCACAAGGTAAGGAAGAGTTCGTATCCACAGAGAGGCAATTGTTGTTATGCAATTTTCAGTTTCTAAGGTAACCAAGGGGGGATTTTTGTTTTATCTAAGAAATAAAAGTAATTGAAAGCAAAGTAAGTAATTCGAATAATCAATAAGGAGAAAATATTGGTCACGGGATAGTATCATTCACAAACATGTATTTTCATCAATGATTAGAATTGGTAATTTAATCTCTCATCTACTAAAAGTCCTAGGATACCTTGATTGCAAGTATATCCCGTTAATTCCCTGTTTTTCATCACAACCACATTAAAAGATGCACATGTGAATTCTTCCTAGAAAGCAACCTAAAGTGTAAAAGCACAATTAGATTTAACTCCCTAAAAGCAATAAGTTCTATGGAATAAGACTAATCAATGCAAACGAATGTGTAAAAGCACTAAACGTTTTAACAAAAGTTATGATTCACTTGTGACTAGTAGGATATATCACTACAAGCACTACCCACAATTATGCTACTTAGAATCAGGGATAAACAACTTTTTCGTATTGAAAACCCTAATATAGCTCTAGAGATGAATGTAAATCGGATTGATTAGGACTCAACCAAACAAACTATCAAATCATATAACACTATTACTTGTGAACCACAAACAATAAAATATTGAGACAAAACTAATTCATTGAATCATATAACATATTGAGAAATCAACTTTATCCCATAACCAATAATATTTGTTTAGCTACTCATAGCTATGGAGTTCATCATAATAATATTAATTGAAAAGAAGAATATGAACAAAAGCAAACCCTAGAAGCGTAAACAAAACCGGCTCTCCAAAGTTCCAAGAAAGAATATGTGTTCTCCCAAAAGTTGTAGAAGTCTTTCCTTTAAATAGCTCTCTTGTTTCCAAAATTAGGTCTAATCTTCAAAGGTCCAAAAGAAAGAAGTCCACCAATCCCATGTGTGAGAAAAACCCATGTAAAAATATGTCCAAAAATACGTCGCGGAAAACTGGTATTATGGCCGGGAAATCGGCCTCTTAATCCCAAGACTGGAAAGTAGCTCAGGTGACCGGCAAATTCCACCCGGTCACCAGTCAACGAGTCAACTCGGGTCAACTCGGTCAGACCGAGTCAAAACGAGTCATATGAATCAGGTGGTCTAGTCAGACGAGTCAGTCCGAGTTAAGGTGTGAGTCGATCAACGACTACTGATCGAAGCTGATTTGGCCTTGGCTCAGGCCATTGCATAGGCCATATCCTCTGCTGCACTATCATTATGCTTCACCATTTAAACTCCAGCCATGATGGCCCTGTACAAACCCAGTTCTTCCCTGTAGTTCTGTAGCTTCACAACAATAGCCTGCAATAACCATTCCTCCTTCCCTAACTCAGATTCATAACTCTATAACATCGGCAATCTCGCAACACGATTGCACCACTTGCTTCTCATCTCCTCTAAGCTTAGCACCACCAACCAACACATCATTCCCGATTCCGCAACACCAACTCCGCGGCATTGCTATAATTCAAATCTCACACCTTCTGTAGCTACTCGTCTATCATAATCCCTTGGCAGCACAATGTAACTTCACTACCAACTTCAACCACCTGCAACTTTATCACAATCCATTCCACCAGTCATAACAGCATTTCATACAACCAGCCCTAACATACATCTACACCACATAGCTTCATCCTTGTCACTGAGACACACACATCATGTATGCAATGCCAGCTTCCAACAACCAACAACTCAGAACCCATAATAGCTCACCTGAGTTCATCCACTCCTGCATCTTCTTAGCTCCATTCCGCTCTCCCAATTACAGCAGCTACAACAACGCCTTCACTTCGACTTCCCATTCTACAAGCTCGAGCCCTTCTAGACGACCACCAACGAAATCAGAATGCGACATGCCTGCAAAGCCATCTCAATCACCAGCTTGCACCACCTGCTATGCTTCTTCTTTTCTTCAGTTTAACCTGCAACATCAAGGCCATTCCAGCTTCTCAAACTTCAGTTCCTTGGCCTCAGTGCTATAATACAACCCTGCTCTGTAGCTCATTGTCTCCAACACCTGCACTTACGGTAGTGCAAGAATCACCTCCTGCAACTGCTCCTGTTACCATCCATCCCACCTGCAATTCAACCATCATGTTGTGCAAAATCATCATCTTGCCTCAACCCATTTTTTCTTCAACTGAGTTCTTGCCTTGACCACCTGCAACTGCAACATCTTCACACTTCTCAGACCCTGCTCAATCAACTTCATCCTTTTCAGTATCAGCTTCACTAGGTCCTCAGCTCCTTCACAATGAGCTATGAACTCATCTTCGATTACATCCATCCCAGACCACCACCAACAGATACCCATGGACAACTTCTCAGCAATCAACCGTCACACAACAACACCATCATCTTCAGTTCTTCATAACTTCAACTGATTTGCAAACCCATTTATCAATTTCACCAAATCGACAGAAGAAACCATCTCACTACCAACTTCATTCTGCAACCATTTGATTTTGCAACAAACCCTAACTTCAGACACTGTCGAATCTCATTTCTAATTTCTCAGCAAAACCCTAACCAATTCTCAATCTGTGTAAGCTTTCACCAGCAGACCCTAGCTCAAACAACTTTTAGTCGCTCCATCTCGATCCTCTAATCCCTCTGCCTGCAATTCGAATCCCAGAGGCAACAATCATACTCTCCTTTATAGCAACATCAAATTCTGTTTAAACCCAACCTTTCTTTGCCTTCTTGAACATCGAAATCATCTTCTCAAACTTAAACCAAAATCACAATCAGTTCACCCCATTTTCATTGTTCTTCAATCACTGCTCAAACCCATCTCAGATTCCTTCCTTGCATCAACTGAAAACTCAGATCTCTTTCCTCCATCGACGGCATCAACTTCGTACAGATTCAAAACTAATTTGAGTTACCGCCTCTCTCATCTTCACCAGCAGAAAGAATAATCAAAACTTTGATCGATTTCATATGTAGAGCCTCAGACAACCGCCTCCATTTCAGGTGAAGTAGTGAATTGAATGAGAGAAAGAGACTCTCGATCTAAAGTTGTAATAGTTGGATTCAGCCAACCCCTAGTCCCAGATAAGGGCCATCCTTGTTGCAGCCCCTTAACCTTTGGTCGGCTCCAGATAGTATTCCTCCGAATAGAGTTGCCCCTTAACCTTGGCTCAGCTCCAAATAGCATGTGAAATGACAATTACGCCTTTTTGACTCAATTTGAATGATTTTCGCTTCTTTTCCTCCGTGCGACTCCAGAGTACCTAATAACTCAAAAACACGCGCAAAGTACATAATTCACAAGAAAAATAACAAAGAAAGCGTAACTACTAGATAGTAAATTGGGTGTTTTAGACACCTATCACTTTGACGTAAAAACATCATGGATTTCAGGTACACCAGGCAGCTTGATCGTTCCCTTTTTGCTAATGTAGCAACAACTCCCGTCTTCAAATGTCACAGGACATCCATCAAAGTCGCTCGAGTTCACGAACCACGAAAGATCGCATGTCATATGTCGGATACATCCACTGTCAAGAAACCATTGAAATGGTGAGGATGACTTTAAGGCGAAAGCTCCAATACTAACATCATTATTCCCAGGGGAATAATTTGTTTGTTTTTTAGAACTCATAAGGTTGGAGAAAAGTTTTCTAACTTTCTTATTAAGATTACTAGCAACCTTTAATTTCTTCCTAAAGAGTTTAAAGGTATGTTGGTAATGATCGAGTGCACCACAAAACATACAGGAGCCTATAGCCGTTGTGGCAACGCCATTAGATTCTTTCCAAATAATCTGAGTCGTATTGGTTTTATTGAAGCCAAAGCCTCTTTTATCTCCATACTGACGACAATTCATGAGACATAAATTAAGACAATTTTTCGAATCCATAGATAGATTGGAAGATTTTTCAACAGAGTTCATTATCCCAAGAGTTTTGTTGATAGAGGATATAAAATGTCCTGCACCTACAACTTCCTCTTTATTAATTCGAATCTGCTCATCCAACTTATCCTGGAGAGTCTTTTCCCTTTCAGATCCTTCTCGAAGATTAGAATCTTTGATGTAAATTTCACAGCGAAGTCCATCAATTATGCTTATCAATCGGTGTTTCTCATGAAAACGTTTATTGATCATATTCTTTAGATAAATACCAAAATCAGCATCGATGGTTTCTAGAACACACTCGTGGTTTGGCATGATCTATGTTGGTGACACATTTTTCGAGATTTTATCTCTATTCATATAGTCAGATTGCTTCAAACACAAACTTGTTAGGCCTTGACGTGTTTGCCTGCTCTGATACCAATTGAATACACTAGGTTACCAAAATACACCACCAAATTTTTCGTAAGCAATCTGTATGGACAAACTCAGCACAACTCCGAGAGTTAAAACTCAATCAAGGAAAGTGTTTAGAGTTATATCTCTATCTCTCCTGTGATTAGAACATTTACGAAATTGAATCTGTGAACCTAATCTCAAAGAGAGTTCTTAGAAGGTACCAAAGACCAATATTCAAGGATCAATCAAGTCTTATCCAACTGTTGATGGTGCTTTTTAGCTTAGTGTTAAAATCGTAAAACCGTAATCTGACATGACGTCACTATGACCACTAGTGCATTTATTGAATCAATCAGCATGCCTACGTAAGAATTACCAGGGTACCTTTTTTTTATACATGTGTCATGTTCCACGGCAGAACCCTTAGTATTGAACGACATCATCTTCGTATATACCAAACCCTAATTCTATCACCCTCGTTCCAATAGAAAACCATGCCAGCCATGTCTCCGCGCCAAGGCATGCAAACCATGCCAGCCGCACCACCGTGCCAATGGCAAAACATGCCATCCACGTCTCCGCGCCAAGGCAGGCCGACCATGCCAGCCGCTCCACCATGCCAATGGCAAACCATGCCAGCCACGTCTCCGCGCCAAGGCATGCCGATCATGCCAGCCGCACCACCGTGACAATGACAAACCATGACAGCCACGTCTCCGCTCCAAGGCATGCCGACCATGCCAGCTACACCACAGTGCCAATGGAAAACCATGCCAGCCACGTCTCCGCGCCAAGGCATGCCGACCATGCCAGCCGCACCACCGTGTCAATGGCAAACCATGTCAGCCACGTCTCCGCGCCAAGGCATGCTAACCATGCCAGCCGGACCAGCGTGCCAATGGAAAACCATGCCAGCCACGTCTCCGCGCCAAGGCATGTCGACCATGCCAGCCACACCACTGTGCCAATGGAAAACCATGCCAGCCACGTCTCCGCGCCAAGGCATGCCGACCATGCCAGCTGCACCACCGTGCCAATGGCAAACCATGCCAGCCATATCTCCATGCCAAAGCTATGCTGGCCCTACCAAATGGCGCTGGATGCCAAACGGAGGGTTGCAACGATCAACGACTACCCTTCCATCTGAGATGCAGATCTCAGCCGTCCAAGTTCGCCACCTAACACATAGAAACTTCTAGCCCAAGGCCAAACATCACGGTTGTACCAAACCCTAATTTTGGCCGCGCCTAAACTATGCCAAAGCTTGCTGGTCCCCTACTTTCATTGACCAATCAGGTTGCTCCAAACCTGCCACGGTCTCAAAAGAGGCTAGCTTCCCAAAACACGCTAGCTTCCCAAAACGTGCTAGCTTCCCAAAAACGTGCAATTGTCCTTCAATGTTCTCCCCCACTTCATTGTTATCCACTTGATCACCAAAAGGATCAACACCTTGAAAGTTTAAAGCGGGAACAGCAAGCCAGGCCACATTAGCAATAAGCCCGCAATAGTTTTCATTGTGATTGAAGACATAACAGCTCCTGCAAGTAGCTGAAGGAAAACCCAAATAGAAAATTGCTACTTTAATCTTCTCACTATCTTCCAGTGTAATATGCACTTTCCTGACTAAAGGTAAATTGACATCAACTCTTATTTTATCTTTGAAAACACCAGTAGCATCTCTATTGAAAATCTCCCCCCTTTTAATGGTCGCAAGCCGAACACCAAATTCTTACCCTATTTGGAATCGGGTGAAAACTAAACCGTTAGATTTTATGGCACTAAAATTCAGCCGTCGGATCGGGGAAATAAAATTCCGTGTGAACATTAAATGGTAGCCGCAAAATATCCGTGTTTGATTCAATGGTTAGATTTGATTTTGTCAAAGGATTTGGGTGTAATTATGTCTAAATATAGGGATGTATCTTCATAAATCAGAACTTTCTGGTATTTACAAAAATGCCATTTCCACAAAAATAAAAATGAAAACTTAAATACTCCATATCTTTTAATTTATTTGTTGGATTTTTATAAACATTATATGTCCGGAAAGATCTTTGAATTCTCTATATAAAGAACATAAACAAGAGTATTAAATTTGAAGTTTTTAATTATTTTTACAAGATAAACAAATTTTAAAGGCAATTTAGTTTGCTCTAACGAGTCCATGTATATGTCGACGTTCATGTATATTTCACATCAATGATTTTTGATTTTTAATAAAAACATGTCATGAGATAAGACGTGCAACGCACGTGCACTCGACTTGTGGTTATAGGCTCTCCAGCTTGAGATGCAATCAGTTGTGAAATATTGTCTCAATCCAAATCAGCTCTCAATCTAAATTCAATGAAAAAAACTTCAAACTGAAAGATAGCATTCTGCACATTCATGTGAAACTGCCAAGGTAGAAGGACCAGTAAGTGACCTCCAACAAAGTGAGGTCTCTCTCTGAGAACTCTTTGAAAGACATCTCTAGAATGTATACGAAAGATGAATACATTCCTCTTGTTAGTAGTGATGATAATTACTTCTCTTTCAGCCCCCCATCTTTTCATGACAGCAAAACTAACATCACTTCTAGTAACTATAGCTTCTCTACAGACATAGCCAATAAGAGCATAAGATTCAATGTATCTTCCTCTTCCTTGTAAACCAACCTTCTTTGTAGTCTTGTGAGAAATATTACCGTTTTTTTGGAGATTAGAGGACAACTTTTATATATTGGATGTTGAAGACTCCATTGAATTGAGATAGGTAAACAAAAGGAGCAATCTGGTCAAGATATAAAAAAATTCCTTGAATAATGGATATAGGTTTTTTCTTGTAGTATTGGGATTGTGTATGATTGCAAAGCTCGTGAAGGAGTAGCAAATAAGATGAATTTCTATAAATAAGGGTATATCAGTGGATAGTGTTATTGAATCTTTCCAAGTCAATCTTGAGACTAAAGTAACACTAGTCTAAAAAATTGGTAGGAAAGCTGCTAGTGAGCTCTGACGACACACATAGAGAATCAAAAGAGGAATGATTGCTAGTAGAGTGTTGAGATGGGTTTACTTGCACGACCAGACTGAGAAAGCGAGTAGAATTGAATAAATTGAGGAGCTCTAGAAAACAGTCTTTAATTTGTGGTGCCAAATCTTCTTAACTGACAAGATTCTTTAATAGAACGAACCACAAGGAAACCCCGCAGCAATTGCCTCAACTGCTTCAGCAAAAACCCTAGTCCTCCCAATCAGGTTTGTGTAGGAGAGAAGGGATGAAATCGCAAGAGAATAAAGAAGAATAAAATTAATAATTAACCTAGAAAAATGAGAAATTAGACTGAATTAACCATAGAAAAGCTGAGAAATCAAGGAGAGATAAAAAAGAATTAGGGGTCTAGAAAACTAGGGTTCTTAGGTTTGCAGAGAGAAGGGAGTAAATCGAGATGAACAATTATGATAGAAAAGTTTAATAAAATCAATTGAAAGGGCGAAGAAAACAAAGAGAACTAAATCATGGATATGCAGGAGATTGAAATTAGAGAATCGAAGAAAAAATTTTGCATCGGTTTTGACTCAGTAATCGCCGAGTTGGTCGCCTGAACCTTGTAGATCTCGCAAACGGTAAGTTATTACACACTTTTCGTGTTTATTAGTTGGCATTTAATTTAGCTAACATGATCAGTGGTGGAGCCATCCCATTGCAAGGGTGTGCTCTTGCACCCCTGCCCAGCTGGCTCCAAAGCTTAATTTAAATCCAATAGAAATGATATTTCCTGATTTTCTGTTGTAGGTGTTTATTTGGGTGATCTAGATGAGAAAAGAAGAAAGGATGTTAAACAATGTCTTGTGTTGGCTTACAAGAACAATCTTGTTAATAGATTGAAGGAAGAAGAGAAACTGGAAGTTGGCCAGGATAATGTTTCAAGTCGAATGGATAAAGATATTGGCCAGTGGCCTATAACTTGGGTCAAGAATTTTCAGTGTTACCGAAAAGAGATGTTTTGGAAAGGAAACATGAGTCACTTTGTATCATGCAAGTTGGTCAGATGTTAGCAGTGTCTTTCCTTAGTGGGATTCTATGGTGGAAATCTAGTATCAATCACATAAAAGATCAGGTATACATTGCCCTTCAACATTGCAATAATTTATCCATGACAAAGTTTATTTATGTTATGCACATTGGATTTTTATTCGGCGCCACCATGTACTGGAGTCTTTATCCAATGTTCACTGCAATCTTGACTTTCCCTCAAGAGCGAATGATGCTAATTAAGGAGCAGTCATCAAGAATGTACAGGCTCTCATCTTATTTCATCGCAAGAAATGTTGCAGACCTTCCCATGGAGCTTGCCCTACCAAGCATATATGTCACAATAACTTACTGGATGATAGGACTCAAACCAACAGTACGAAGCTTTTTAGTGACCCTAGTTGTTATGCTTTACAATGTGTTAGTTTTCTCAAGGTCTTGGTCTTGCGATTGGTTCTGTGATCATGAATCCTAGAATTGGAACAGTTTTTGGTGGAATAGTAGGTCAAGCACTGCATTCTTGTTAGCCAGTGGATTTTACATCAGAAATGTGCCAAGTTTTGTAGCCTGGATCAAGTATATCCCTCACAATTACTATGTTTACAAACTTTTCTTAGGATCCCAGTATAAGAAGGATGATTTGTATCAGTGTGGCGCAAATGTTAGCTGTAGAGTTGGAAGTAATCCTACTATTAAGAAAGTTGGACTAGGAAATGAAGTTATCTCGGTTGTTGTTTTGGGTTTATTGCTTGTAGGTTATAGAGTTATTGCTTATGTTGCCCTTAAGAGACTCAGAGAAACCAAGTAAATCTGGATTGTTGGCATCAATGATCTTGTAATGTAATGATGTACGATAATGTAATTACGGAATGAGGACGAATCTTTTCAATAAGCACTGTACAGAGAACTAAATCTGTGAGGCAAGCTCTAAATTTTCAATTTTTATTGCTCATTTGTTCAAAAAAAAAAATCCTTCAGATTTTTTGAGACTGACATAATTTTCCAGACTCGTGAGTCGTCACAAACTAAAAACTAGCTTTATTCGTGGCATAGCCTTGTAGGTAAAAAGTTTGAAATACATGAGGTTCTTGATTCCTTTCCTCCATTTCTTGGCCTTCCTCTCTATATCCAAGTCAAAAACCTGCAAATACCTTGGCAAATTAACTCTTGTTACACCACCAACACTTGAGACCAATTGTTGTTCTTTTCCTTGCTGCAGTATGTGGATAATTCATTGTGGCATCCTGTCAAAAACAAACTCACTCGTTCAAAAGCAGCCGATGCAATGCAAAGACTTGCAACTAATAAGAACAGGATGTCAATGTTCAAATACCTAAAAGAACTAGATCAGTAACGGCTAAAAATAAAAAGGATCAAGAAGGTTTGAATAGTAGGCTTACAAATGAAGAGTTAGTGGTCACAGGACTATGACAGGAAAATATCAAAGACTGAAGTATCGTAGCTGAAAAACTCATTAAGACAGAGAAACCTATAATGAATTTTGTCTAAAAAGTGTTGAGACTGCAGAATTGTAAAGATTCAATACTCGCAGAAATTGCTTGCCTAAAAATACAATAAATGTTTAAAGGTACTGTTTTTGTAAAAAGAAATTTATCCAAATAATTAAGGTAGGCAATATTATTTAACCTATTGTGAAAACAGAATTAGTTTGTCCATCAACAGTGATAACTGCTCCTTGGAAATGACAAGTTTCCTGCATGACAGTCATGATACAACAATTCAATTTAATCGAACTTTTGATATCTGATATTCACAATCTTTAAAACAATCGACTATCCCAAGTCTACAAGCATAGAATATAGAAATAATCAACTGAACCTTGGATTCCAAGCAGTGGCAGAGTCACAGCTTAGCAACAAAAGATCCTTGTTATGCATCATTACTTCACTTTCAAGGGAATCCGCAGAATGGAGAATTATTGCTGCAGTTTCATCCACAGATTTACCCCCTCTTTGTGGTAAATTGGTACTCTTACTGTTTTAAGGTGACAAAAGAGTTTGAGATCTACTAAGCCACCCTAAACACTCAGTGAACTCCTATTAGTAGCAGATCAACATCAGATAAGTCGATGGACAATTGCAGCAGATGTGATAGGGGAGTGGTATAGAATCTTATTCAGGATACTTATCACTGATTCTAGATGCATATCAGCAGTACTAGCTTGCAATTTATAAGCATTTATAAGCATTTAGTTTAAACATTCAGTTAGGTGTTGTGACATGTTATGTTAGAGAAATTATATTACCAAGAGAACTGATACTTAGCTTGTTCTGTGTCAAGAAATTGATTTGGATGATGCAATAGTAGTCAAGGGTCTAAGAACTCTGCTTTATTAGATCTTTAATCTAGTGCATTCTACAGTATGGTGGAAGCCTGTCTACACATGGCTCGACCTGAGATATCTGAAAATCTCAGCATTAACAGTTAGTAAATGTAAAATATATGTAAGACTAAGAGTACTTAAAATGAACATCATAAAGAGAAACAAAGATAAGTAGATAACATGTTATAACTTATAAATAAGATAGGTCCAAAAGATATAAAAGTGAATATGTATCAGTAAGATATCCTACAGAGTACATAGTATAGAAGTGCAAAAAGAGGCCCAAAATATTCAGTTCCACATCATCTATATGGCTGCTTAATTGCTTTCAAAAGCAACCAGATGAAGCTTGTACTGAACCAAGACCAAGACGGATTGGATGAAAGTTAAAGCACAAGTTATGACATTAGAACTTGTGAGCCAATGAAAGCACAGCAAAATTATAGAGTTTCAAGAAAGAAGCAGGGATAAAATCTGTACAGCAATTATGTTATTAAGCTGTCAGGACAGGAAGGGCAAAGACATGCAGAGAAAACGTTTCAAGTAGATACATACAGATGAAGAAAGTCCTTGCTTGAAGAAAATGCACAAGGTACGAATGGAGGCTCGCTCATTCGCAGTGAAGCAATGAACCTGAAGTAAACCAAAGAAGCAATAAGAAAGTTTACCAAAGCTTTAAATCAAAGTAGTTGCATGGGAGTTACCTACCACTGTTTCTAAATAAAATTTGGGGATATCAATGAACACTGAATCCGCTTTGCTAACAACCAGGAGTAATTGGATGATCCAAGTGCACGGTGCATTCGCTCCTCTTTGTTTCCAAAGAACAAATTCTATCCAGTTCCTAGCATATATCTCTTGTGGGCACCTAGCAGTCACAAGGTCTCACACAGTCACAGAACTAGCATCAACACCACTGCAGCTACAATTATCATAAAGATTCACTTAAAAATTGAAATTCAAAGTAAAGACTTATGAAGAAAGGGGTTATAGGTTTGATCTCTATAGATCAACATGACTTGAACTCACCACCATCCAAACTAAAACAACAACATCAAACCATGGTAAAGGTTTATACCAAGTCTATTTCAGAATTTAAAGTGTAAACACAAGCAGCTTAGAATAAGTAAAATTTGAAATTTTCATTAAAAAATGGGTTTAAGCGAGCGAATACAAGAAGTACCCAGAGAAGTATATAACCCACCTGAGTTATTACACTAGTGCTTGCGTTACTAAATCAGTGCATTTGCTGCACCAAAATCTAATATAAACTCTGTACATGCATTTCAACTCTCAAGACCTTCAAAACCAAGGAAACCCCCCCATACTGAAACTTAGAATGCGGATCAGAGGCTTTATCTTGCAACCTTTACTCAGCGGATGCGATTAAAATGAGCAAACGGCTCTGGATTGGCTTTAGGTGCAGGTTTAGCCAATTCAGGTGTACCAAATACATTCCAAAATCTCAGAGTTTCATCCCCTGCTGCAGATGCAACAGTACATCCATCCGGACTCTGCACAATTCACAAAAACAAGATTAGCAATAGTTAAAGGAGGAGAGGAAGCTTATTATTCATGTGTCTTTAAATCAATCAGTACCTGAGCCATGTATAGAACCCTTGAAGTGTGACCAGTAAGCTCAGGAATCTTAACCATTGATGGATATTTCCAAAGGGTCAATTGGTTTTGGGTGAATCCATGAGAGCTCAAAAGTTCTCTCTCATTTTTGTTCCACAGCAAAGAACAAACTTGTGACCCAGTATCCACAGAATTCAAGCAAGCTCCAGTGTGGGTATTCCAGAATTTAATACATCCATCACCTCCACCCCCACCAGAAGCAAGTAAATTAGCCTGGAATGGACACCAAGCAAGAGCTTTTACAGCAGCAGTGTGGTCTTCGAGTCTATGAAGCCATTGAGTTGGAGAGTTTGACGAAGCAACTGATCTATCCCAAATATGAAGAAGGTTGTCATTCCCTCCACTTGCTAGTTGTTGTCCTGATGCCGACCACTTCAATCCACACACTTCTTGATGATGTCCTCTATATGTTTCTACAATGTGGTTTCTGATTCTGACATCATTGTTGATAATCAGACTATCCATTCCTCCTGTGGATAAGACGTGGTTGTTCCAATCCATGGCACCAACTCGAGATTCATGACCACCTCGTAATGTTCTCAGTTGTTTGTTAGATGTAGAATCCCATAGTTGAACTTCGGAGTTGTTCAATCCAACAGCAATGTGGCGACCATCAGGTGCCCAACTCACACTGGTAATAGGGCCTCCTGTATCTTCATCGACGGTCATGAGTTCAGAAGTAGATGAATCGGTTGCATCCCACAAGTGCACGGTGTTTCCGAGCTATTGCAAGGACATTGCTACTACCCCAATCGAGCAGATTGAGGTAGTAGTCGTCAATTATATCTGGAGCGTCCAATGTCCTCTCTGAAGTCTGGCATCAAAAAGACAAGAACATCAGAACCATTTGAAGAATATAATATAATCAGAAATAACCAACAGTCTCGAATTTGAAGAAAAAACTCACTTGAGGGATGGATCTTCGGGGCTTTGCTGGTTTCGCTTGTTGAAGTGATGAAGTTTCAGGGAAGAGCGACTGCGCAGGTGTAGGTGCCTTGTTCTTGAATGCAAGAATTCTGGTTCTGTTTAAGTTCAAAGCCTCTGCAAGTTGCTTCCTATAAGCTTCTTTCGCCGGAGAACACGCAACTGGATTCTCCTTACCTTTCCTTGCTTCCATTAGCATGTAATGTGCATAATCGAAATCCATTGCAGATCTGTTCGGGATAAACCGATCACACTGCAATTTTGAAAATAGAAACCACATCAGATAAATGCTATCAGAAACACATCAGATTAAAACATCACAATGAATCTAGTTAACAAGAAAGGTAAGCTAATTCCAAAAACTAGATTCAGCAGCAACCAGCAAACCCAAAGATTGGGTAAAATATCTCCAATTCTCACATTCAAAAGTTTCTATTACAGAATCTAATAACAACCCAGGAAGCTCCGCAACTGATTATAACCAATGAGAAACGGAAGAAAAAAAACCTAGATTTTGACAAATCCTCCTTATCTCAAAACCCAGAAGAAGAAAGAAAATCCCTAATTTCTAACAATTGAAGAACAAATTAATTCATAAAACTAATGTAAATTAATTAAAAAAACAAGTCAATTAGAATCGAAACCCTAGATTGCAATCAGAGTATGAAGAGGTTGAAACAGATGAACACACATTTTCTTTAGAGTTTTTCCTGCGGAGGACAACATGTTGTTGCAATGGATTTCTAGATCGAGACTTGTTTAACATACCGAAAGACCCTCCTCCTGCATCCATTAAAACAAAAACAGACAAAGAAACAAAGAAAACAATCCTGCAAAATAGAAGAACAATAGATCAACCCAGAAAAAAAAATAGCAATCAAACTGTAAAAAGACTATAATTAAACGAATTATGTATGATTATCAAACGAGAAATTAGGTCTGAGAGCTTCGTTCCAGAGTGCGGTGAAATTAGATCTTAGAGCTTCAGGGAGGGGCAAGGAGGCAGGAAAATATATAGTAGAGTCGGAACTGTGCTGTAGAGGGTATATATTTATGACGACGGTGTAGTCGGTGAAATAGTATTCGTTGGGTTTCATAGGGCAAAACTGCCCCCTGCCGCGTTTTCGAAATTTAGAAACTGCCCGTTATATACCAATTAAGCTGAGAAAACACTTAATAGAAGTTGTGGCCACTTATCCGACTGTCTAGTAGCATGAAAAAGGAAACCGGATTAGGATTCCTTGTTTGTTTGTTTTGGCTGACTCAACGCCTGAATCGGCTGTTTGTTAATGCCTGAACCCGGCTCAGACTGAGTATGTCTGTCACAGGTTTTTTCACTCTTTTTATATCTAACTCGGTACATCGCTGTGACTCTTGACGTTTTTTCTTGACTCGGGGGGTCTAGATCCGATTTGGGCTAGATGTTTGTACTCAAAATAAATTCTAGGCACAAAACACGACGATTTGATGATGACGGTTTGGATTAGGAGCTGAAGACATACAAAATAAAGAGAAGAGACAGAGATTTAACATGGTTGACAGAAGTGTTTCCTACATCCACGGAGGAGAAATATTTATTGATTGTGGTCTGATAGTTTTCTCCGGGTTAATCTCAAATCCCATGTCTTCTTAGGGTTTAGGATACATGTATTTATAGTGTTTATGTAACCTAATTCTGGTACAAACTTGATGTGCAAGCAACTTGGGCAACAAGCCTTAGGAAACTTCTAGAATCTTCCTTCACCGGCTTGATTTACGGGCCTTAAGTGTATAAATACGGTACAAACATCGCCCCCTCTTAACCTCCAACTTGTTGGGGGTTAAGACCGTTTGAGAAGTTTTTTTCTTGTGTCAATGCGAGTTGATGACGTAACTCGCCCCAAGCATTTGTAGAGACATTGCGAAGACGCCTCCAAGCGTAATTACACTGCAAAAAAAAATAACAAAATAAAAATAAAATAAAAATAAAAAAATGCTCACGTGCTAGGCGAGACTTTTGCCACGTGGTGGACTTGTGATGCTCGAGAGCTAGTCGAGTCTTGAGTGAAATGTAATGTGCTTGCGGTGGGCAAGGCTTTTTGCTCGATACGTAACAAGGTTTGTAGCGCTATTTGCTCGGGCAGGCTGGTTGTATTGCTTGTGTTGAGTACGAGTCTTTGGACCAATATCGGGCATTGGGCTCGTGGTCGAGACGAGACTTTGTGCTTGCCAAGGTGCAAGTCTTTCATACTCGCGTGCAAGACGAGATTTTATGCTTGCGATAAGAGCAAGACTTATGTGCTCACGTGCAAGGTGAGGCTTTAGGTGCTTGCGATGTGATGCGAGGCTAAATAGTGAAGGGTCTAAGCAATCCTCATCTCCAACTCGATTATGTCGATATCCACGAACCTCGAACTCGATCATGTCGCTATCCATGAACCTCGAACTCGATCATGTTGCTGCTCGAAGTGCACATCAAAGTTTCTCGAACACTGGAATTTTTGCTTCCATGTTGTATGGAATTGAAAGACGATTCTAACGAGCCAAA
This sequence comes from Papaver armeniacum, assembly GCA_023531295.1. Classification (NCBI taxonomy): domain Eukaryota; kingdom Viridiplantae; phylum Streptophyta; class Magnoliopsida; order Ranunculales; family Papaveraceae; genus Papaver; species Papaver armeniacum. Next base: position 71,541 of record JAJJWW010000171.1, read on the forward strand.
ATCACTCAAGTCGGACTCAAAACGAAGAAGTTATTCACGAAACAAGGTCCGAACGAGCGCGCGTGATGTTGCATACGTGGCGGTCTTTGACCATACACGATCTTGACATGGCGAAAAGAGATGTGTGGAGTTCTTGACTGGACGTAAGTGCGACGTGGCGTTGAGAAAGACTTTGGATCATTTGGTGTACCAGTAGATGGACGGATCGTACGGCTTGGATCTTCGTATCCGATGGATCGATTCATTGGATGCGGAGGTGTACCAATGGTTGGATGAGAAACCTTTGGCAACCGTTTACAATAACGTTGTTTTGGTCACGCTTTCTTCAATTGTTTTCGCAACGGTTTCTTCATCTTCGTAATCGCTTTCTTTCAGCTTTCAGTTTCTTCAACCTTCGTAACGGTTTCTTCAACGTGTATTTTATACACGGAAGGCCCGTAAATCAAGCCGGTGAAGGAAGATTCTAGAAGTTTCCGGAAGGCTTGTTGCCCAAGTTGCTTGCACATCAAGTTTGTACCGAAATTAGGGTTACATAAACACTATAAATACATGTATCCTAAACCCTAAGAAGACATGGGATTTGAGGTTAGCTAACCGGAGAAAACTATTGTACCCGACAATCAATAAAATATTTCTCTGTTCCTCCGTGGATGTAGGCAACACTTGTCGAACCACGTTAAATCTCTGTCTCTTCTCTTTATTTTGTATGTCTTCTAGCCCTAATCCAAACCGTCATCATCAAATCATCGTGTTTTGTGCCTAGAATTTATTTTGGGTACAAACACTAGATATCAGTTGCATGTCTTTTTCTCTTTTCTTATATCTAACTCGGTTCATACGCCTGACTCGGAGATATTTGAGTAGGGTTTAACTTTGTACAACTATTTAATTTTTTATTTTTTTTTGAGAGTCGAATATAATATGTCAGATTCCAGTTACGCCATGTTTGTTTGGATCTGACTCGTGGTCTGAATATGACTCGGTATCTCACTCGTGCCGAATCAGATGTGACTCGAGATCTGACTCGGCTCATACATCTCTGGGAGCTATTTAAGTCAGGTATCATTTTTTACTTGACTCGTTGGGCAGATATCTGGCTGGAGTAGAAAAATTCTACATATAACTTTATTATTTTATTATTTTGAGTCAGATGTAATGAGTAAGATTTAGATTTTAGATGTGTCAAAGTAAGTTAAGTCATATAAAAAGATAAACAACTTGTTAATTGAGTTACGAAAAAAAAAAAATGAAAAGAGCAACCTTATAGTTAAATCAAATTTGTCGTTTTTTAAAAAACATAATCAATAACATTCGTCCAAATTATACACTCCAGAGAGTTCTTGGATTCATAAGCATGAAAATCCTCATTCTATATGGATGAACTTATCGAGGCTATGGTTGCATCCCTAACTGATTTCTACTGCAACAAAATTTCAGAAAGTTTAATCGATGGAATCTAGCTACGAAAATGTGAGACATCCTTGGATGAATTATTAGATAATAGTTTTTGAAAAAGCGGGGGTCTAACAACCACACCCGATATTTCGTTAGGCAATCTGTATGGACAAACTCCAATATAATTCCAAGAGAATCAACTAGACAATTATACTCAATCAATTGAAATATATCCAAGAGTTGTATCTCTGTTTCACAATGTAATCAGCAAATCAAAACAGATAGAAATCCATGAGCACGATTATTATGTGAAACAACTTGAGCGGTACCAAAGACCAATGTTCAAGTGTCAATCAATTTATATCAACAACCAAAGGTTGGATTATCTAATTGATTGAACTACACACAACCTGTGATATTTTAATTATATAAAAAATATAATACGGAAAAGAAATAACACAAACACCAGAAGTTTTGTTAACGAGGAAACCGCAAGTGCAGAAAAACCCGGGACCTAGTCAGTTTGAATACCACATTGTATTAAGATGCTGAGACACTAACCTACTACAAGTTAACCCAGTTTGGAATGTAGTTGAGCCATAACCAATCTCACATTGATTAAGGTACGATCGCGTTCCTTCGCCTCCCGAATCCTAGCAGGACTCTACGCGCTTGATTCCCTTAATTAGCTGATAACTAAGAGTTGCTACGACCCAAAGTAGAAGACTTGATAAACAAATCTGTATCACACATAAAAAGCTATTGAATAGAGAAATCTGTCTCCCACAGAAATACCTATTATTTTTGTTCCGTCTTTTGATAAATCAAGGTGAATGGGAACCAATTGATACACCTGACTTATATTCCCGAATAACAGCTTAGTAATATCAATCACCTCACAATAATCTTAATCGTATGGTAGCGAAACAAGATATTGTGGAATCACAAACGATGAGACGAAGATGTTTGTGACTAGTTTTTATCTTGCCTATCGGAGATTAAATCTCGAGCAAATCTTAGAGAAGATAGTATTCAATACGATAGAATAAAGCAAGATCATAACACGCAACTACAGAGAAAATAGTTGGGTCTGGCTTCACAATCCCAACGAAGTCTTTAAGTTGTTAACCTATAATGGTTTTAGGAAAAACCTAGGTTAAAGGAGAATCGACCCTAGTCGCAACTAGTATCACACAGGAGGTGTGGGGATTAGGTTTCCCAATTGCTAGAGTTTTCCTTTATATAGTCTTCAAATTAGGGTTTGCAATCAATGCTACCTTGGTAACAAAGCATTCAATATTTACTGTTAGATGAAAACTTGATTAGACTCAAGCTAATATCTTTCAACCGATAGATCGAACTTAGCTTGTTACACACAAATGAAAAGTGACTTCATTTAGATATGAGTAACCATACCTAAACGTGTACACCTTGTTGGCTCAACAATAGTTAACCGAAGTTAGCCATATGAACACTTTCATATCAACCTTGTTCATCTTAATCACAACTAGTTCAAATGACTCAAATGAAACTAGTTCTAGAGTTGTTCAATTGTTTATATTCTCATAGAAGTATACAAGACATAATTGAAGCAAAATCGATTTTGATTCACTCGAATCAATTCATGAACATTATAGCCATGGTTTGCAAAAGATTGCATTCCTTAATTTATAAATATATTAGTTCATGAGCAAACAGATTTTAGAACATAACGTACTCAAGATGCAAACGGGTACGCATACCTAGGTAGATGGACTTGTGCAGGTTTGCCGATATGCGAACACGTACGCATACTGTCATTACACCACCAAACTCAGTTAAATTCCCGGACTTGAAACTTACTTCTGTAGGTATGCATAGGGTATGCATACTAAGTTCAGGACTTTCAACTAACCAACCGGTATGCATACTGTGTTAGAGCGTGCTATCCGGACTTGGAATAACTTGCGACAGTTAGCATACAAATGCATGCGTGTTAGAGCAAGTGCTATCCCGCAGTTTGGTTCTCGGACTTGGAATAACTTGCAACAGTTAGCATTCGAGTACGCATACTATGTTAGAGCAGTGCTATCCCGCGCAGCTGCGTGGGAAAGCTAAATACGCAACCAGCTTATCAGTCGTAGGATCGTTTTACTAGTCGTTGGATCAAAGTTAATAAAACTTATTCGGCTGAAAACAGTGGGCACACTAATGTTCTGAGAGATAAGTCTTTTTGAAAAGAAATTATTTCATATTATGTCCTTTTTCTCTATCGAATCAATCTAGCAAGTTCATGTGAACAAAAATTTAATACTCAGAGATAAAACGCACACCAACAAAGATCAGACAACATAAATCTTCCCATTTCCTTAACTCTTTTTTTTTGAAACAAAACTATTACTCATATTTGAAAAACCCAATGATGGATTTGAAAATAATAGATTTTCTGATCTTGATGGTTTAGACGGTAAGATTTGATGGATTTGAATTTGTAAAATTTTCTATTTATTTTTTTTGCTAAACAGTGGATATCTTCTATCTTGTTGACAAAGGAAATACCAAATTCCTTTCCTCTCATCGTCGTTTTTATCTGTAAAATTTAAAATCAAATAAGATCGCTTAGATACAAATCAAAACCCATCAAGTTAAATAGGTCACCACTTTAATTAATTCTTCAAGGCTACTGGAGGTTTTCTTTAGTCCTACCTCTTCTAGTTCCGTAGATAAGTTTCGATAGGATTATCGGAATCCTTGGAATAGAAAAGAAAATGAAAGTTTAATAGAGATACACAGAGATAACAGTACAGATTAATACAGAAAATTAGAAAAATGACATGAAGAAAACTTGTAAAGGACCTGATTCTAATTATAAAATATACGCAAGCTATATTATAATAAAAATGATTAACTAATGTTAATCCAGCAGTGAACGAGATAATCCAACGCTTAATAAGCTGGTTGCTGATTAAGAAGTCCCCGCACTGCGTGGGGACAAAGAGAAGCCAACCGTGTTATATCCAATCACTCGGTAATAGTAGGTCGCAGAATATAAACAACGACTAAAACTCCAATGTCATCGCTAAATTTTTCTCAGCGACAAAAATCGGTTTGGTAGCTGAAAAGATAGTTTTACCGACTTGGAAAAAAGTTATCGCAAATAGGAAACATTTGGCGATGATGAATTTTATCGCAGATTAAAAAGAATTTGCTACCAAATTTATTTTGTCGAGAATTAAGATCTTATTGCGATGAAATATGTTGAAGCTAAAAACAAACTACCAGCGATAGCATATCTCGTCGGGAAACATTTCAGTTTAGCGACATCTGAGTTTTGCAGCCAAAAGGATCAGCGACCTATTCAAAATGGTCTGACAATGTAACTATTTAGCGATATAACAAAAATGGTCAGACAATGTAACAATTTGGCGATATAACAAAAGGTTGTCGGAGAATGTTTTTATTTCAACGACCAATATTGTTATCGCCAACTAAGATTTTTGGCGACAAAGAAGTACCCAAGGGTACAACGCCTTGCATTGATTTAATTCAAATAAATTAAGACATTTGAAAGAAACTCAATTGCAACAGGGATTCATTTAACATATTAACTAGAACTGTTTACATATAAACATAGAAAGAAAAGCTCCAATTTAACTTGAGAGTTCTCTAATACCTACAACAAAGGTTAGAAAAAAGGAAAAAAAGAAAAGCTCCAATTTAACGAGTTCTCTAGTATTCAACAAAGGTTAGAAAAAGGAAGACGAGATTCACACGGAAGAAACGAAAAACAACTTATAACTGACATTACTCATTCTTTGGGTATTTCGATGCCTTTGCACGCAACAATACCTCCAATCTTGACCGGGTTCATTGTTCTCCGCTTCTAATTTCTCCAAGCGTTCCTTCGATCTTGAAGTGTTTCAATCATTATGTCCTTTTCCTTGAGCCTTGCGAGCAACTCTTCATTTTCGCGCCTCAATAATTGTGAGAGGAGGAAGAGTTGTTAGGCTTTGGTCCATAACCTAGTCCTTTGACATATCCTCCAGCCATCGATCTACATGAGGATCAAGTACTTGTTCACATATCTTAAAAATTGCCTTGGTTAGTCGCTCAGATTCTTCTTTGTTAGCTTGTTCCTCTATGAGAGCCATCATTTCATCCTACATGAGTGAAAATAATAGTAGCTATAGTCCATCGGTTTCATATTATATTCAATTGCAAATTCATCGATTTTCAACGAGGACAAGAATCACAAGATACTTACTATAGTGATTTCGATTCGATTTCGCCACTTATTCTTTTGATTAATCCACCCCTTTCTTCTCACTCCGAGATGAGGGAGTGTTTGTCATGGAATAACTTGATTGGATTATTTTTTGGTGGTTCTTAGTTCAAACCTCTTGTGATGAAGGTTTTTGAATAAACGATTCTTGCCGTAATGTGTGACTCTTGCGGTGGGTTGGGTTGTGGGTGAGGTTGTTGTGGTAGTTTGGCAAATTATCGATTTTCACAGGTCTTTTTCATTAAATCCATTTCCAAATAAAAGCACATCGAGCATTCAATCCATTTCGACAAGAACTAGCAAGGCTTCAAGTTCCCAATCAATACAGAACTACGGGCTCAAATGAAATATAGAATAATCCCGCACCTTTACACCCGACTATTATACTACTACTTGCATAAAAACCTCAAGGTTCAACTGATACAAAATGCAAGATTACACAAAGCGTATACCCGGCTTAGGACCACGACTAATAAACGATCGAGATCCTCCCGATGGAGAAATTGAAGACAAGCCCGACTTTGAGAATTCTCCAAAGCGGATAATTTCTGCAAATTAGAAGATTTAAAAAAAATGTCAAACCAAAGAACACAACTATGCCTTACCAAAGAGAGTATGCTCAGACTTTAGTTAGACATAACTACTGATTACAAAACCAGTATGTCTGGACTCTGGAATATCAATTAACAGTACAAAGAAATTCAAACAAAAAAATAGCAACTATATATACACTGAAGGAATTAATCAAAGCTATCATACCTGAAATTCCGGTGTGTTGAAAAAGTTGAGTACGGATGATTCGATCTTCTTGAGAGGTTAGGAACTCGATTGTGCTTTGGCTAGTGATCTTGATTTTTGGGGTATTTGTAGGTGAAGATCATGTCCGTAGTCATACCTTCCACGCCCCATATTGTGATTCAAGGAACTTACAGGATATGTGGCGAGAGATGTCAATGTCAAGTTTGTTCTACATGGCATAAAAAACAAGAAAAAAATAAATTACTACATTTCTTTCTATGCAGCCAAGAAAAAATGAAAAATAAGTTAAAATCTTCATAGAATGCGAATATAACTCACCAACAAGTAAGGGAAACAAAGCTTTTCCTCACGTTCACCGGAATCTTGCTCCATTTACGAACTTATAAAGGAGCAAATTGGCGCACTATGCATCCACATTCACTAAAAAGTTTATAGCGTTTTCATCAAGAGGTTTTCCATCTTCTTCTTCGATGATTATGGTTATTCTTCCATAATGATCCACATGTTTTGTCAATCCCCAAACCTCTTGTAGGTTGCGATGGCAAATCGATCCTATAAAAAAATAGATGCATGTATAATATTCATTGAGTAACCTATTTAATAAATACAAGTACTTAATAAAAATTATGTACCATCGGTATATGTGGTTAAAGGATAGACATTAGCATCACTTCCGTAAACTATAAGATAACATTCATTGATAAGTTCTGTGTAGATAACATTCAACTTTAACATGTAAAATACTAAAATTAACTCTTCTATAAATAAATCTCGCCTTCACTTCAAGGTGATTTGAATAGTCATTTGAACAATCCATCGGTGAAGATGGACGCCCACCACTTGTGTGCTCTACAAAAATATATAAGTAGTTACTAATGAACAATATTAACAAAAAGAAAAACTAATATGCTATGATCACGGATGTCAAATATTTGATAATGTTCCATACCAATGCTAGTTTGAATAGTCATTTGAACATGCCAAGTTTCTTGATTGTAGCGAGTTTCCACAGTCAAGGTCCCACGAAGAGCTTCTTGTAGAAATATTCCGAGGTCGGTTCCAGCGCCATATGTAACTTTGATATTATTTAACAAAATCATTATTAGTGTGAGAACCCATAGGTCTATAGGAATAAACTCAATTTGTAATCAAGCTACACCATCTCTCTTCAATCGAGTGACATTTTTGAAAGCACAACCCTACACAGATTTCTATCATAGACAAATAGTTACAAAACGAAACAAACCCTAAACTTATTTAAATTTTGAAAGTAAAAAGACTTTAAACCTTACAAAAGGATCATAAAAAACCTGAACTTGTTTGTATAAACAACAAAACAAACAGGTATTATTGTTCCAACAAAGAAAATCATAACCATCATTTCAGTGAAAATGATTAGGATACAAAATGAGATCATAGTGGAACAGATCAAACCTAGAGTGAAGATTTAACCACAAAAGAAAAAAATACAAGGGAAAAAATGGTTAAAGTATTACTACTTACTTCTAGATCTCTATTCCTTCTCCAATGGAAGCAAAAAATTCTAGGTGGTTAAAGATAAATTAAGGGAAGATATAATGAGTGGGGAGTTATGAGAACAGAGTAGGAGAGATATATTAGGAATACAAAAAAATTAGAAATACAGTGGAATTGAAAAAAAAAAATTGAAAATTGAGGATTGGTTTCCACTTTTTATTGAAAATTTCAACAAGATAGACTCCACTACTTTAAAACAAGGAAAAAGACTTAACATTGTCCATTTGCCCCGCCCCTCTGCTATCAAAAAAAAAAAAAAAAAAAAAGTAAAACAATGCAATAGACCCTAAAATACAAAATATGTAACCTAAACAAAATGTAACATATTCCGACATACAAGATAATAAAAGCTTACTCATGAGTATTATAAATTGAAGTTGTTTCAAGGCCTTTGGTAAGTTGCTTATGCGCCTCCGAGACACTGCACATATCAATGATTTTTATCCCATCCTTTTAGAGTATTTTGGAACCAAAAGATTGTGAGACACTGTGTAAAACAATGTTTAATTGAACCTCTAATGAGAAATAAAAGCCCGAACACAATCAAATTGACATAAACCACAAAAACAATATCTAGGACCTGCTCAAACATATTTCAAATTAACGATTTACCCGGGTCAATTCATACCACTCGCCCACCAACGCATGAGAAGAACATTACCAATCCCATTTGTAGTCTTCGATTCCTCATAAATCTATTCATTGACTAGTTTGGAAAACGTACTCAGCTCCTTCAATCAAAGAAAACTTCCCCACAACCAACTATCTTTTTTATCAAAAAAATTCCTATCAATAATCCCTCCTAAATATACCTATACAAACGGTCAATTCTTTCCTTAACTCATTAATCTTACTTTCCCTCTGCAGTACCTTTAACATTCTCTAAAGAAACCATATTTGTTTTCAATTTTTTCTTCACCATCGTATCCTCCTCAATCCTAACATGTCAATAACCATCAAATCCGCCCATCACCCAAAAACCGATTTCCTCCGAATCTAGAATTTGTAACAGTGCAACTAATATTAAATTTTCTAAATACACAAATCGTATAAAAGGAAGATCAGATTTCTTCGATTCAAGAAATTCCGGCAAAGAAAAGATCTGAACTAGGAGAAATCGAAGGAAATCAATGTATTAGAAAGAAGGGGGAGGGAAGTCGGGATATCTATATGTCCTAACCTAACCAAGGAGTTGCAATCGAGTTGTTTAACTCAACTTGAGCTTCTTCTTTAGTCTTAGAGCATCTCAATGAGACATTGTAAACATCCTTAAAATATGGCCACAGGATATTTAAGGATTTAACCAAAAAATCATCTCCAATGGGAGCGTGAAAGGAGAATGTAAAAGATGACGTGTATGTTGAGTTATGTAGACATCCTCAAAGCTATCCTCTAGTTTTAGAGGTTCTTTTAGGGATGTGAACATCCTACTCATCATTGTTAATGGTTATGATTAGATATATAATTTGAATCAATGGTTTAAAAAGTTCAAAACTAAAGAAAAGCAGGTTTGTGGTTGGAGATGTTTCTTTCATCTCTCAAATTAAGGAAAATTTGGTCTTTACATAAGAAAAAGCAACTTTCCACAAAGATGCACACAAGTACCATTGAGATCTCTTAGCTCTTTTCGTTAAGGGAATTTAGAAGAAAAAAACACGTGTTGGTCTTTTGACCAAAGAAATATATGTGTCCTATTTTGGTTCCTTTTTGCTAACAGGTGTCATAGGTCTGGGGGGTGTATATACGTTTTTCAAGCAATTTATTTATTTTTTAAAATTTAAAAATCGTTTTGTTTTTCATAATTAAATACTAGTATCATTTTCTGGTCAACCTAGATACATATATCAATTTTGATTAAAATTTCCCTACTAAATAAAGTTATTTGGTCCTCCAACTTAAAATTCAAACAATACACCATTTAGGACAAAAAAAAAAATGAGAATCTTCAACATAGTAGAAGATAGAAATTTAGATTGATTCATTCAATTAGATGCTCAATATTTAGAGTCTAATTTCTCACCAAGGCCTATGCAATTTTATATTGGATACACCGGTCAATTACGAAATTCAGCCAAAGATGGATGTATTTTCAGTTTTTTTTTTTTTGTTGATATAAAGAAATGCTATAATAATCCGAAGAATATATATCATGTTGTTTCGTGATTTCATCCCAAAAAAATTTTAATATAAAATTACACACAACGGAATTTCTTTGTCAATGACCGATGAAATATCTTAGATCTACGATATTGTGTTCAATCAAATGAACTCATTCTAACGAGGGTGATATAAAAATCTATTTTTGTTCTTGGAAAAAAGCAAGAATCGTTGTCGAACTTATTCCAATGCCAACAACCTTCCGAGACTCGGATCATAGGGATCAAACTGATTACGCCGATATTAATAGATATTGATTATCAATATATATTCGATATGAGATTTCTTATTAAATTACTTATTCGATGCATTCTAAATATTATGGCTTGAAGAGGACTCGAACCTCCACTTTCTACGTCAAAATGAGATTTTGAGACTCGCATGTAGAAGCGGTCTTGGTTAAAGGTGAAACTATGGATTGAATGGTGGGGAAAGATACAATCCACTAAATGTAGAAGCGAAGGCTTGTTTGGGGGCTAAGTTAGATGAAGGAATCAAAACTAAGTGTTCTATCGTTAACGATGCCAAAACTTAGTAATCATAATATATGACCATTATATTAGATAAATTCAATTTTGAACAATTTTAGTTAGATCTTGGTGAATGCAAAATTTCAAGTTTTTGTTAGAGCATAGCTTGTTGAACTCACCAAGCGTTGGTATGTCAAGTTTGGTTGTCATATTTTAGAATCGTATTTATTCAATTGATTAGTTGCATGAGATCGGCATCGCTTTATAGTTTCTCATTGAGATCTACACTGATTAATTGTGAATCTAAACTTAATCACTTTGGTAGTTATGGGATGGATAGATTGATCTAACCGTGCAAAGGAGTTTATTAGATTAGCGAAAGAGCCTTTATGTGATGACATGAGATATCTTTATCTTTGAAATGAATCATTACAGTTGTTACCAACGCATTTGTTGTTCCTTTTTACTGCTTGGAATAACATCCAAATGTGAATTGCGCTAGTGCTTTTGACCTCAAGTCAGTTGCCAGTGTGATACCGAGGGAAACTAAGGAATCAGGTAGTTGCTTGGTCTCATACGATATCGTGTAGATTTTGTATAACGGCTTGATTTCGAGAGTACAAATTCGGACTAGTCCCTGGGATTTTTCGCACTGCGCTTTTCCTCGTTAACAAATCTTGATGTGTCTTTTAATTTTCTATTTATAATATAATTTTTATTATAATTGCAATAAAATACACATATAATTTAACTCGATATACTTGAAAGTGATCCTATAGAGTTTGGTTATATGAACCTATTATCGAGCATCAC